>LZCU01021635.1:0-15769 GCA_001663935.1 Asymmetron lucayanum | reverse complement strand
CCCCCGGTCGGGATAGGGTTAACCTGCTGCAGCTCCACCTACCTATGCTATATGTAGCAGTGAGAAGTGGATCCAGTCATTCATACCCTGATGATGGAGAATGACAGCCTCCGAATTGTTGCATGTGACTATTTGCCTGGTTGTGCTTCCAAGAAATTACTATATGAGCATTTACCAACCTAATGAATTATTTAACAATGTAAAAGAAACCATTTGCTAGACTGTCATACGTCGTAATTTAATCCTTAAAGGCAGGTTTTCACAAGAATTACATCATTCCAGCCAAGTTCACGGCTCACCATGACGCTCTGCAGATTCTCCTTACCTTTGAACTTGGCCAAACTGGGTACGATGACATATTCACCAGAGGTTTGGTATGATGACATCAGCAAGAAAACTAGCGTGGGAGTTGTCGGCACCTTGCGTTGAGGATGGTTTTCAAAGCTCTCAAACAGTCTTTGGTACTTACCCGTGAGGAAAGGAAATAGTTACTACATTGACTGGAATGGACCTCATTTGGGACAAAGCTGCTGTAAACAGTTAAGAGTCATTTCAATGAGTCGGTTATACGGCAATACCCTGGATGTCAGCTATAGTCTTTAGCGGGCTCACCGGGCGGTCTTTCCGGCTGCCCCAAGGTATTACGCCGCCTACCCATATCGGACAAGTCGGAACGGCGGTAGCCCCCGGAGCAGACTTGGCGGTTTGACTTTGAGGCTTTACGTGCTATATTCCGATTGTGCATATGCGGCAACTTACTCCGTGCTTTCAACATAGAACTTGGGCTACATACAATCAGAAAACCGAACATGAAATCCCGAAACCACCACGTTTTAAGTCTTCTACGGAGGCTTGCATAGAATGGTGACATGAAGTGCCGATGTCTACCATCGGGGCAGGCGAATCTAATTTCGGAGCAATGGGGCTTAAGGGTCCCAGGGGACCGTTCCTGTTCTTCTTTAGCCGCCTGATACTTTGGTCCCAATTTCAGCTGCTGTATTGTCACACCTTTCCGCCCATGGCTGCCATCCAATCAGCACTGCGTATTTCTCATTACAGGCACGTCATTGGTTAGAAACCTTACCCGGTCGAGTAAGCAAGGTTACAGTGTATACATGTACAGTGTCAATGAGCCCCACCTTTCTTAATGAACTATTCCTTGGTCACATGATGCGTGCAGATACGTAAAAACTTTGTGAGCACAAGGGTACGCACAAAGTTATTACGTTGTCCGTCGCGAACCCATTTGCTTTATATAATATATATAGTCATTTGCCAGGCATTGTCCGTACGAGTGTAGAGGTGTAAGTAGGCAATTCATCTGTCCTGGCGAACTCGTCGTTGGGGTTTTATCACTCAATATTGGCTGTGGATATGGAACGAGCAGGTATCGTTTCAGGCATTTCTTAACATTTGCTTATTAGGTCATTATTTGCTATATCCGAAGTTCTTTAGAACCATTTTAGACGTACAACTGTGAAGACGAACACGTTACCGTCAAATTCAAAGCTGAATAAATAAAATAAATAAATAAAAGTGTAACTGTTACTGATAGATTGTAAGCGTTCAGTGCTAGCTCACAAGAGAAGTAAGAGGAAGGTAGGGTGATTCCTGTTGTTGACCGTAAGTTACAAAACCTTTCGATATAAAGTTTCTTCATTTTTACGCGAAAGATCGGCTGCTCTGTCAAAACGTAGCCTTCCTACGTAATCGTCAATTAAGCAAGTTACTTCTTCAAGTTGCTGGTATATAGCGTAATGGGTTATCGCTACGGCTCATGAGAGCTAGTGAGGAAACAATAGTAACAACATTGACTGGAAAGGACTTCAGTCGGATAAAGTTATTGCAAACTGTTCTGAAACACGCCATGAGTTGCTTATACAGCCATACCCTTGATGTCAGCTACAGTGTACATTAACGGGCTTGCCGGTCGGTCTTGTCGGCTGCCCTGCGATATTACTCTGCCTACCCAACATGTCACATATCGGACAAGTCGGGGTGGCGGCAGTCTCCATAGCAGACTTGGTGGTTTGAGACTTTTGCGTGCTGCTTTCTGAGTATATATATACGACAACTTAGTCGGTAATTTCAAAATAGAACTTGGGCTATGCACAGTCAGCAAACCACAGAATGAATTCTCCAACGCCCAAGTTTTAAGTTTGCTTTGGAGAGTAGGATGGTGACATGAAGTGCCGATGTCTGCCACCGGGGCGGGCGGATCTAATTGCGGGACAATGGGGCTCGAGGGTCCCGGGGGACCTGTTCGTCTATAGCCGTCCGCTCCTGTATTGACACACCTTCCAATCAACACTCCGTATTCATCATTACAGGCACGTCATTGGTTAGAAACCTTAACCGGTCAGTCACCAAGTTTGCATTGTGTACAATGTCAATTAACCCAAATAAAGTGAGAGGTATTCCCATTCTATAGCTACTACTGCACCTCTTTCTGTCCAAAGTTCTCTCGAAATGAAGGTTGTTGCAACCAACTTATATACATAGACTGTTGTGATGTATCGTCTATGCACGCCCTTGTAGGTCGTAGAGTACCCAGAGTTGACAAAACGGTAAACATTATTGTAAACATCATTGTTTTGCTCCAGGCCCCAGCATGACCCGTGTGTTAAACAGGTTTGCCGGTGAGGTTTGTTCTCGCCAGTGGAAAATAATCGCCAGAGAGATCGGACTGACGGATTCGGAAATAGATGCCATTGAGGTAAGTTTTAAACATATCTGTGTATCTGTAAATGCAAGGTGCCCTGTACCATTGAGTTAATTACTAGTATTTGAATTTAAAAAAAAAACGGAACATTTCTTGATCATCAAAATGGAACCTTACAACTTAGCATCATCATCTGTGTTGGTAGAATAAATAATAAAACTTTTTTAGCTGTAATCCAACACAAAATTCACGTACCATGAATTTTTAGTAGCATCTTAGCCTTCTTCAGATGTATGATGCATTCTGTCTGACTGACGCTGGATTTCTGGAATCCGGAAGCGCGATGACGTCAGGAGCGCATGATAATTAGCAGGAGGTCGGAATCTGCCAATTACATTTTTGGCCATCACAACTTGTTCTACTTCAGATATTACCTCCGCTCAGTAACCAACTCTTCATTCTGTTGCCCTTTACTTCCCCTCCTCAGGAGTGCGATCGGCACAACCTGCAGGAGAAGGTGTACCAGACGTTCCGCCGGTGGAGGATGAAGAACGGCCGGCGGGCCACTCTGGACGTCCTGGTGGGACATCTGCGGGACCTCAACATGGCGGCTCTGGCAGACAAACTGGAGGAAGTCGGGCAGAAAGATGGGTAAGGAGAAGTGTTACTGTGAAACATATACAAAGCAAATAACACAATATTTTCAGATACTGCTAGTATGCTATAAGTGCAAAGTAAGCAATATTATTTTTTACCAAGCGGCAAGCTTTAGGAAAATCCTCGAACAAAAAAGTTATAAGGGGAGTGCTAGTTTTGGGCAAAACTCTGTCTTTCACCAACATCACTTGAAAGGGCTCTAAACAATAATTCGCAAATCGTGGTGTGCTCTATCCTGATGGCATCTGATTATGTTAAAGTTTTAAATATTTTGTTATATTCCTTTAAATATGTAAAGTTAACAATACTAAAAATGATTGTTTCAGGCTGACTCATCGGGCAGTGATCAACGACAGACAGACCAAACGAGACGTCTGTGGATCACGTCCATAGAGAGCTCAGACATACTGCTTCGGTGGTGGTCAACAAATCTTACCAGAACTTACATTTTTAGCTGTGGTTTGATGCACATAATCTTATACAAGAGTGTGTTTGTTGGGAATTAGGCAATTGGGCAGGTTGAAGGCGGCGATGATGTCATGTCAATGCTTCAGAGTTGAATTAGAGACTACGACTATCCATTTTCCTCAAATTCTGAAGACATACCAAGTCTTACTGTTCTGTGACACAGACGAAAGCACACCATGGTAATAGCATGAACATGTTACTCGGACAGTTAGTCTGTTTTATGCAGAGGAGTCACCTCTATAAACTATGAAGTCGCTAAATGTACACCATAATTCCCTGGAAATAACAAAAAAATGTTAACGAATGCTGCTTGTAATAACATTTCAGGCTATATACAAAGTGAATGACATGGTGATTTTATTATCTTTACTTGTAAAGGTGGACCAGAGGAGAATGCGTGTTAATGTTAGAAGTTACTGTATGCCGGGATTTAAAAAAATAAATTGAGGTGCTCTCTTTTCGGAACAATAGTTTTCATACAATATTAAAGAAAACCCTTATCCCCTCTAAAATTCACGGACAGTCGCAGCCCATGGGCATGCATTGTGTGGAAAGTTTACATTGTTACTTATGTTACTTGCTTATCTGGTAACCATCGCAGAGAAAAATGAACATCTAGCATTACAAGTCTTCTGCTGTAACATTACTCGCTGTGTATCATGAACAACTAGACATGTAAACCTATACAATGGATGTTATTGTTTACGTTCATTATCATGACCTGTTGATGGTGACGATGATGTCATTGTGAATGTCGTTTGCAGCCTATTCTGCCAACCTGCGATAGTCATTGATATTTAGCTACAATTGTGTTAATTGGAATTTTGTTGTTTTCCTGGCTATACTGTTAATAAACTTCTTATGCTGATAGATATTCTTGTTTTTGGATACAGTTTGTATAGTATCAAAGATGATTGCTTGCATACAAAATACACTTTCAATAGGTTTGAACACAGGATCGCGCTGATACATGATCGTGGTACTTCCGGCTTTTTCCGTGCGTGGCTCCGTGCGAATTTTAGTTTTTTTCTTATGTTCTTTTGTCGACACTGTAGGCATCCAATAAGCGTGTTCCGTATTTCAGCACGGCCAACAATTATTGTGCGAACGTGAATGCTTCAACTAACTAAACAAGTTCGTGAGAATTTTTACATAAAACGTCATGTTTCACTTTAACTCGAATAGAATAACAATAGTTAAGTTGATTTACGTTGGTTTTAGCTGTAAAAAAGATCTCAGTTTGATGTTAGAATCTATTGTATGTCGGGATTTAGTTCTCATCATTGGTTGTGGACATGTCGACAGACAACAGCCGGTATTGTTTTATATATTTATTTAGTTCCGTCGTCTGATATGAAGCATTCATTTGCCATATCAATTTTAAGCTGGTTTATACAAATTGAGGTGTATGTAGCTGGAGGAGAAATTATCGATTTTTAACATAATCTATCATGAAAAAAACTTTCCGTCAGCAAGGTCGGCAACTACGTCGACTTGATAGCCATTCCTGCGGTCTTTACGTGGCATCCGCCATAGATTGAATAAGTATGACAATGAAAATGCAAGGCTGGGTTATCTGTTTTTGCAGCGTGGAATCATCATTGATATAAACAGAATGAGCAGAAAAGTTTTCTGTATATGTATATGTGCCACAGTAGAAATTTCAGGATTCAGGACAATCGTGTATTGTAGCCGGAGTCCCAAACCCTAACATTAACCCTCAGTTCCTAACCCTGACTCTAACCCGGACTCCGCTCCAAATCTGTCCTGAATAGGAACCTCTACTGTTACAAAGACAAGCTCTATGGCCTGTCGGTAAACAATATCATACTGAAGATGGCCTTTCGGACCTCAGGAGGTGAGTCAATACTGTGGTTCACCAATGAGCGTTCTGTATTTGTTCATAAAGGTGTGCGATTGGTTGTCAAGATAAAAGGAGGGATCCCCTTTCGGCGACAAAACATACACAACATTCACTTCGAATTCGTGGTTGATGAGAGGCCTTTGTGCTTCCGAAGTGTCAAATTTGTGGCACCCACACCATGAGATATAATGCAGACAAATATGTGGATTTTTTTTATATCCTGGACGGACATTCCGACAATAGTTAGTCACAGGCATATACCAGTATTTTAGTAATTCAGTACTAATCTACATAATTTCCAACGTCATTTTGGGAAAGAGCAACCGAGAACCTTTTTTGCTATTCAAATTTCAATAATAGTATGATTTACCTTTGTTATTTCTTTTCCTGCTTTCCAGGCCACAATATGTCCCAAAGGGGCGTTGACAGGGTAATTAATAGACCATAATAGTCGTACACAAAAGGGAAGGGCTCCTCCGGACAAATTAAACATTGAAAAATGTGCACACATGACTGACGCAGGGTCATTGTATATGTTACTCCACACCACACCTTGACTCACAGCCAGCCCGGCCGCGCGCGAGAGCCGACGTGTTTCAGTTGCTGTAAGTTAGCGCCCAACTAAAGTTGTTTTTGTCGCTACTGGATATATGCAGGTGACGAGAAATTCAGAGATGACTGCGGAAAATAATGCACAAGAAGTGTTTTTTTCTGGTAAGTACAATGTCATTTCGCTATAACTTTGTTTCGACAATTCAGGGATTCAGGTCGACGTCGCAATATTTTTGTGCAAAACATAGTGTTTGGCACAGTGCCACTTGGTTCGGTTCACCTGCTACCGTTTTGGTGTTCAAACGCGTCAGACTGTATACGGCTGACACCAGCTTACACGTGTTATTTCCGACGGAATGACGAAAAAAAAGTATTCTTGCAGAACTGTGGAAGACAGCTGTTTTGTGGTAAATGGAAACATACGTTACTCACAGAGCGATATTGAAATAGTTAACTACTAAGCCGCTCCGAAAACGTATCCTTGCTTGATACGTATGATGGTCTGAGAAACAAGGAATGGTTGTTTTTTCTTCAATGCAAAACAAGCTGGCGAGTGCGTCTCATTGCCGTTCTTAACTCAGCTTACAAGAGGTGTATGTTGGCGAGAAATTATGGATTTTTAACATAATCAGTCATGAAAAGAAAGTTTCCGTCAGCATGCTTATGCAACCTGTCGCTGGTATGGTGACTGCGTTCCCTACGGTTTTGCCATAAAGACCAGTCTTTGACTGACATCGACACAGTTGACCGCACAACAACAAACTGTTGGCCCGAGGCAAGTTGCGTCGCAGAGGCAAGCCACGGAATTCAAGCTAGGCCAAGCCGCCGCCTCGTGATCAAAACTGTGGGCGAGCCGGCTAGCCCGAAAGTGGCGCGCGCGCGCTGCTTGTGAAAAGAGTCGTCCCCACTAAATGTTGGGGAATAAAATTTAATGCAACACATTAGAGTGAAATAATTCCGGGGAGTAGTCCCTTGAAACAACGTACTTACATGTTGAAAATACAAAACTGTGTTTTGGTAGACATGGGACTGCCTTCTCTCTGCGGCGTAGAGGAAAAAGGTTTGATACGTTGTAGTACTCCTCCCTCCGATATGTTTGAATGGTATCACCTGATACAAGTCACACCTGCACGAGGATAGAGGCGTCACAACGCTTGAAAAGCGCCGAGGGACGAGTGTAAGAGTAGGCGACACCCTGAGTCTGGTGTGAGTACTTGTGGGACCGATCAACGACAGACGTTCCTGTTCTAGGTTTAATTTTTCCTCTAGGCTGTCACTAAAATGGATCTCCGAAGTGCCACTCCAGGTGAGTCTTTGGGGCCGGTGGAAATGTGCGGATTAATTTTCAACATATGAATCTTATTGAGCGTCACAAAGTCATTCGTCACTATTGTTCGTTATATGCCGTGACCAAATTCTAACCAGAAAAAAATCATACAACCATGTGGATTGTGAATGTAGTCAACCGAAGAATCTATAGTCAGTACTACATACAGAAGTTATTATGAATATTAATGCAGCAAGGGTGGGTCGGCTGATCTTACAAACGCAATAATGGTAAAAACACTGCTAGTCATTAAGTCATGAAACATGCGTTTGTATGCTACGGCTGTCATTTTGTCTGTTCTGTCGTGGTCGACGACGAGCAGAACAGATCTAAGAACAGTTCCACGTGAGGCCGCGGTCACAGTACCGCAACGGGGCCCGGACGGGTAGTTAGCGGGGTGTTTTTAGAACTTCATTGTGGCATGACTGATGTTGGTAATGGCACTACGGCACAGTGTGTCATTGCCAACACCAGTCATGTCACATGAAGTCTTAAAAACACCCATCTATCTACCCGGCCGGGCCCCGTTGCGGTAATGTGACCGCGGCCTAACCTGGCCTACGCACCGGTGTCCTCATAAAAGTTGCTATTGAGAAGAACTGTTTACCCTCATTCACGCTGGTAAACATACCCTGGTAAACATGCCCTCTGGACTCGGTCGGAATACTGTAACCACAAGGTGAGTCAACATTGCGGCCCACCAATGAACGCTCCGTAATTCTTCACAAAGGTCGGTGATTGGCTGTATAAGAAAAACGGGGAATCCCCTTTCCATCGCCTCGTTTCCTTTCAATCCATGTTCGACCAAAACCAACATGTGACGTGATCACGTCCCATGTTGGTTTTTTTCGTCTTGTTCCTTTTTCGTCATGGGTACTCCATTAGCAAAAGTAGGGATGGTGTACCGAAAAGAACTTGGAAAAACACAATTAACTTGGACAGAAATTCGACCAGAACTGAGAAAGACATTGACAAAGCACAGGGAAGTGGCATTTGTCAAGGTTACAGTGCTTTATAACTTTTGTCTACCCTCTTTTTCTAAGTGGTATGAACCTAAGGCGGGAATATAGTTGTCCTCATTTTACCACGTTCAACTATAGAGTTATCATTCACGAGTATCTACCGTCTCCAAAATGGACAGTACAGGTATTTTTCTTTGATATTTTCCACACAACGATAGAATAAGGGGCAAATTACTTGGGGCAGTGGGGCTTACGTTCGAGTTTGGTGTTGAAAACACCACTTTGATTGGGTGTGTACTGGAAGAGATTAGGTAATAAGAAAATACAATGTAGGTCCAAAGGTCTAGCTAGGGACTATACTAATTGTTTCAGTTTGTGGAAAGTCAAGGTACAGGGTAAATATGTTGTACACATTTTTGAGACACGCAAATATATGAGTTCGTCTTGGATGTAAGCTATAAGGCTTTCCCCGTGCGGGGCGGCCTATCTTGCCGGCAGTCCTGAGCCGCTACGCCGCTAAGCCAACCTGGCCTTCACGCCTTTACGCTCGTGTGGCGCATATCGGCCTGCCTCTAGAAGCGGCCCGTGAAGTTTATTACGGGAGTGAGGAGACCTGAGCGTAGTCACATCGTATGCGGTATTCTAAAACAAGCTCCAATCTCCAGAAAACGTTAAAAAAAACAGCAAACGGCCAAAAACAACGAGGATCAGTCAATACCGGAAGGTACCCAGCTGTGCCGGATGTTTGGCTGCTGCTAGTGCTACGTCTTCCCGCCGACAATCAGTATTCCGAATTTCTAATTACAGGCATGTCATTTTCTGACGGTAGAAACATTGCCCAACCAAGTACAAGCAAAGTTACGCAGAACAATGCCAGCGGACGTACCCAGACTAAACTGAATGGCATTTTCATATTCTAGCTGGCTGCTTTCTTTCCAAATTTCTTGCGCACAATTAGCTGTGCATATTTAATGAACATAGGATGGCGTTCTTTTGTTCAGTGCTTATTAATAATCAATATGGTATGTATTGTGTGCAATTACGCGGGGGGTAGTGTTGCCTCATGTTACCTTCAAGATCTGTCGGATTTCTCGCGACACAGAAAGGGAGAACTACGTTGGAATGTGGAATCATTATAGGTCTGATGGTCTTAGTCAGGTGATAGTGGAATGAGCAGGCTTTGTGGTAGTCAGGAAACGCATATATGTCCACGAAGTGCCGACAATAGATCTGATAGCTATTTTGCGCCACACCAGTACCCCTGTTCGTTTCTTAATGAACTATTCCGTACCCGACTGTTTTGCGGAAGTATCCTTATCCGTATGTCCTTTGTGCTCACATAGTCATTTGCATTGTCTGCGAGTACGAGTGTAAAGTTGTAAGTAAGCAATTCATCTGTCCAAGCACACTCAACGTTGGAGTTTTATCAGTATAATATCACTCATTACTGACTCTGGACATAGAAATAGCAGGTATCGTTTCAGGCATTCAATACATTGGCTTATTTGGTCATTATTTGCTCTATCCTAAGTTGTTTGGAACCATTTTATACGTACAACTGTGAAGATGAACATGTTGCCGTCAATGGTAACTGTTTTAGATAGATAGATTCTTCAATGTCTGCCACCGGGGCGGGCGAATCTAATTGCGGGGCAATGCGGCTCGAGGCTCCCAGGGACGTCTATAGCCGCCCGATATTTTGTCCCAACGTCAGCCCCTGTATTGACAGAGCTTTCCGCTGATGCCTGCCATCCAATCAACACTCCGTATTCCTCATTGAAGGCACGTCATTGGTTAGAAACCTTACCCGGTCGAGTAAGCAATTTGACAGTGTACACTGTGAGTGTCAATGAGCCCAGGTACACTGAAAGACATTCCCATTGTAGGGCACTGATTTCTGTCCAGATTTCTGCCGTAATAAAATTAATGTCGTCAACGTTTATTGCGAACATATAAGCTGTTGTGATGAGTCGTCTTTTGTAGGTCATAGAGTGCCCAACCAGAATTAATAAAATCAAATCAAACATTAATTCATTTTTTATTAGCATTACTATTATCATTATCTTGGTTGTTGTTTTTGCAGGCCCCAGCATGACCCGTGTGTTAAACAGATTTTCCGGTGAGGTTGGTTCTCAACAGTGGAAAATAATCGCTAGAGAGATCGGACTGAAAGACGCCGAAATAGACGCCATTGAGGTTAGTTCTTTATCCGTTTATATGTGAATACCGGGTCCGTTGGCCCTTTAATTTATTATTCAAATTATTCAAATTGTTAATTCATGACAAAGTCCGATATCAATCATCTAACATGCATCTTTATGACCATCAACATGCAAACTTGCCATTACCAACTGTATTTGTGACCTGCGCAACTTGTTCTGCTAGAGATCAAACCTTGAGATAACTGGCCAACCCTTCAACCTATTGTTTTAACACCGGTACCCCTCCTCAGGAATGTGATCGGCACAACCTGCAGGAGAAGGTGTACCAGACGTTCCGCCGGTGGAGGATGAAGAACGGCCGGCGGGCCACTCTGGACGTCCTGGTGGGACATCTGCGGGACCTCAACATGGCGGCTCTGGCAGACAAACTGGAGGAACTCAGGCAGCAAAACGGGTAGGATACTAGTATTGTATCTTTGATGAAATTAATTTTGATCAAATCAATTAATAACAACCCAAATAATAGCGTAACATAGCTGAACAATGTCAAGGTTACAACCACTAGACTCAGTGGGAACGGTGATTTCAGAAGCGACAAACGCGACAAAAACATTTTATCTAGTTTAGGAGACGTACATTTTGTTACGCATTTTCCTTAACGCCATCATAATGCAGAAATTTAGCAGTTGTGTAAATCCCCTCTTATAATCCATAACATACCATGCTGACAGAGAATTACAACGGATTGCCTTTTTGTGTTCTGTTTCAGGCGTTGAAAAGGCTGGGAAGGTGGAGAGTCGATGTTGATGTACTTCTTTGATTTAACGAGAAGGGCACGTGGAGGATGGAAGGGGACTGTGTATATAATGCATTTATGATGTAAATATGACATCCATATAAATCTTGATGAATTAGGTAAATATCTATATTAGTACTTTTTTCGCTCGTCAATGATATTACATTATGCTCGCCTTGATATGCGACTGTTCTTATTAGTATGCGTAAAATATGTATACATATCATAACGTCTTTTTATGGTTTTCGTACGAATGTAAATATCAAGATCGAAGCAGCTAGTAATCTTTTAAACTATAAGTTACAGCATTTTTTAGTAAACAGTTTTGGTTGGTCAATTTTGCAAATGCTTGCAGACATTTGTTCCAGAGTGCTCGTCATCACGTCCTGTCTCTGAAAGCTTACTAGTAATAGTCATAGGCGTCTTAGCGTCATTACCAGAGCTTACAAAGTATGTTATAATTAGATACGTAACATTAAAAAGGAAAATTACAGCTGAGGTCATAGTTGTTGTGTGTATCAAAGCGCCTTTGCAAATAGAATCCTCCTACTACACGCCGGTGTTCTCCGCTAATGTAAACACTAACGAACCGTGATCAGTCCGATTTCGTCGAAGGGCGGTTATACCGGCTTAACCAATACAGATACAGATACAGACAGAACATACAAGGTTATGTTATCTGTGTATGCAGTGTACCATGATCTGTCATAAAACAGCTTCGTAGACGTTGGCTGACACTGACAAGGTGCCCTTTGGGGCACCAAAATACTCCCCACACACAATCAGGTGGAACCGGAAGTTGAACCAATACTGCGGTTCACCAATCAGCGCCCTGTACTTCTAATTCCGACGAATGGAAAATGGGGAATCCCCTTTCCGTGCGTCCTTTTTTCCTCCTTTACCATGCAGTTCACATGTGCACACACAGAATACCTGACAGCTACTAGCAGTGATGACAATAGCGGCTGCTTTTAAATACCTGACAGAACCTTAAAACAGGTGTCATTGTCATTACTAGCTCTGGACATGGAAGAAGCAGGTACGTACTGTGTTTGAAACATTACTTGCATCAGAATAATCGCTTATTATTTGCTATGCCTGAAGTTCGTTGGGACCATGTTACACATACAATTTTGAAGGCGAATATATAATACTTTGCTGTCGCATGTAAATGTTACGGTGCGGATAGATTGTAAGCGTTCAGTGCTCGACTCACAAGAGCTGTGAGGAAAGGGTAGAGTGATTTCTGGTGATCACCATATAGCATTTCTCTTTTCCTTAGTCATGTTACTTTATCAAGCAGCTGGTATATTGTGTAATGTTGTAGCTCAAAGGGCTCCGTGAGGAAAGGAAATAGTTACTACGTTGACTGGAATGGACCTCATTTGGGACAAAGGTGCTGTAAACAGTTAAGAGACATTTCAATGAGTCGGTTATACGGCAATACCCTGGATGTCAGCTACAGTCTTTAGCGGGCTCACCGGTCGGTCTTGTCGGCTGCCCTGAGGTATTACGCCGCCTACCCATATCAGACAAGTCGGAACGGCGGTAGCCTCCGGAGCAGACTTGACGGTTTGAGGCTTTTACGTGCTATATTCCGACTGTACATATGCAGCAACTTAGCCGGTCTTTTCAACACAAAATTTGGGTTACATGCAGAAAACCGAACATGAAATACCGAAACCATCACGTTTTAAGTCTGCTACGGAGGCTAGCATAGAATGGTGACAGGAAGTTGCGGTGTTTGCCACCGGGGCGGGCGAATCTACTTGCGTGACAACGGGGCTCGAGGGTCCCGGTGGACCTGTTCGTCAATAGCCGTCCGAAACTTAGGCCCCAACTTCAGCTGCTGTATTGACACACTTTTCCGCCCATGTCTGCCATCCAATGAGTACTCCGTATTCCTCAATGAAGGCAAACCATTGGTTAGAAACCTTACCCGGCCAGTAAGCAATGGTACAATGGGCACTGTGATTGCCAATGAACCCAGGCGCGCTGAACAGGGGTGCCTAAGGATTCGCAGGAATTTTATGAGATACGTTGGAATTTTATGGAAAACGCAGGAATCACTATGCAAATACATTGGAATCTTATCTAAAACGCAGGAATCACTATGTTACACGGAGGAATTTTATTTGATACGCTGGAATTTTATGCGATTTGATCCAGTCATCGCTGGACCACCTCAAGACACGTCTGGGGTGTCGTACACCTGGGGAATCAAGTGACCCAGCGATGGCTGTATCCACTGACAAAGTAAAACTGGACATTGAAAAGTCTGAATGTGTGGCGGGGAATCCCGGCCAGCACACTCTGAATGTACTGAATCTCGCTGAGGGGAACCCCCTAGCCCCTGCCAAGCATTTGGCAGGGCCCTATTGGATGAACCCATGTCAACACTGCGTTCTTGGAGTGGTGGGAACTACAGCAACCTCCTGAGGAATTACCTACAGAAGACTCACCTGCAAGTGCAAAGTTCCCTTCGTGTTGCTAAAATGGACCCCCGAAGTGCCACTCCAGGTAAGTTTAAAACCAAAAGACATGTGTGAATGAATGTTACTTGCTTTGTGAGCGAAAGTGGAGTCAAGTTGGCCAGGAAGCCCATGTGCCACTATTACTGGTTATAAGCTGCGACCAAATGCTGATCAAAAATACCACTTCGTGCAACTAGGATCTTTGTGACTATAGTTCACCAAAGAATTGTGGTTAGTTACAGTTATATTAGCTACAGCTGTTATTACTTCGGCAGTAGCAGGCTGATCTTGAAACACAGTTGTAGTGGTAACAGTGCGAAGTCCTGAAACTGGTGCATGCGTTGGACTGTATATTACCAGTGTGAGTAGACCTTTCCTTCCGTAACCGTTTGGTGCGTAACCGGTTCTACACGCCGGCCCCCTCGACTACTGTCCACTTAGCCCCCCGGAGGTAAAGGTATACCATCGGGTTTTGTAGCATTTCTCTTCTTCTCACTATAAGTCATGTTACTTTATCAAGCAGCTTGTATATTGTGTAATGTGACATGTGACGCGGCTCATGGGAACTAGTGAGGAAAGGAAATAGTTACTACATTGACTGTAACGGACCTAATTTGGGACAAACCTGCTGTAAACAGTCAAGAGACACTTCAATGAGTCGGTTATACGGCAATACCCTGGATGTCAGCTATAGCAGCAGCGGGCTCACAGAGCGGTCTTGTCGGCTGCCCTAAGCTATTACGCCGCCTACCCAACCTGACACATATCGGACAAGTCGGAACGGCGGGAGCCTCTGTAGCAGACTTGGTGGTTTGCTGAGGTTTGAGGCTTTTGCGTGCTGCTTTCTGAGTGTATGTATACCGCAACTTAGTCAGCCCTTTCAACATAGAAGTTGAGTGTATATACTCATAAAACCGCATATAAAATCCCGAAACCCCCAAGTTTTCAGTCTGCTACGGAGGCTAGGATTGTGGCATGAAGCGTCAATGACAATGTCTGCCACCGAGGCGGGCGAATCTAATTGCGGGGCAATAGGGTTTGAGGGTACAGGTAGACCTGTTTGTAAATAGCCTTCGATACTTTGGTCCCAACTTCAGCTGCTGTATTGACACACCATGCCTGCTATCCAATCAGCACTCCATATTCCTCATTACAGGCACGTCATTGGTTAGAAACCTTACCCGGTCGGGTAAGCAAGGTTACAGTGTATAAATGTACAGTGTCAATGAATGCAGATACAGTCCCATCCTAGCTAAGTGCACTGATTTCTGTCCACATTTCTCCTGTAACAGTAAATGAAGTCGTCAACGTTTATCACATGTGCTAACATAAGCTGCTGCGATGCAAAGTCTATTGTAGGTCGTAGAGTGCCCAGGCCAGAATTAATAAAAACAAATATCAAACATTTTTGTTGCAGGCCCCAGCATGACCCGTGTGTTTTAACAACAGGTTTGCCGGCGAGGTTGGTTCTCGCCAGTGGAAAACAATCGCCAGAGAGATCGGACTGAAAGATTCCGAAATCGACGCCATTGAGGTTAGTTCTGTATCTGTGTACATGTGAATGCAATGTCACTTGTACCCTTGTGATAATCTTGTAAGAACGTATCCCAACTTTCATTTAATAGCAAAACATTATTTCTACGTCCACAATAAATCTGCTAACATCTTTTTGCCAAAGAAATAAGAACATGTTTATTACCAACTACATTTGTGGCCAGAAAACTCGTTCTGCAGAAGAAATTACCTGGTAAGCTAAGCGCCAATCCTTCACTCGGTTATTTTTCATTCCCCTCCCAGGAGTGCGATCGGCACAACCTGCAGGAGAAGGTGTACCAGACGTTCCGC
>LZCU01020871.1:0-16129 GCA_001663935.1 Asymmetron lucayanum | reverse complement strand
TGGTGTTGGGACAGACGACGTTCAAAACCAGTCTTACGGTACAATAATATTCTTGTTATTTAGTTCTTTTAGCACCATAGAAATTGTTAGCCATTCTTTTCCATACAGTAATCATGAAGTAATTGACGTCTTGTACTATTTCACATTGCTGATGTGGTCAAATCGATGTTCTAAGTATTAGTGTAGAAAAGAGTACTACTCAATGAAGTTTGCCCGATATACATCACTAATACCCAAAAATGAAATTTCGACCTTGCAAAGTTGTGAATGACTTCATTCTCTTTCGACATATCATGCAATATCTCAGAGCTCAACTGCCCTCCGACAAAAACGAAGCCGACTATGTAACCTTCTCTACAACCACTACCAGGTAGAGTGAACGATTAATCACAATGGACACGTTTATTTACGAACACGTGATGTCGGCAATGGATCATAAGTGATAAGAAGTCTATACCGCCCCCGTCTCTTTTTAGTGTATGGTTGGCGTGCACTAAAATTTCGGTAGGCTAACTTGTTCATGGTTGAGATCTGTTAAGCTTTAAACAATGCTCATCACCAGCACAGGTTCACTTTTATACAAATGTCATGCTATAATCGTTATAACTTCTTCTGATTTTTTTCTAGTGCCAGATCAGTGGTAACTATACTTATGTATTCGATGAAGGTTCAAAATAAAGGAGAGACAACTTTCAACTTCACCACTTTACTGCACAACTATTTTCGGGTTGATGACATCAGGGCGGTGACTGTTTCCGGTATGCAAGGCTTAGAGTACATAGATAAGGTAAAAATCACGACAATTCTAGAGGTATCCTCTACTTTACTAATTTATTTATTTATTTAGGTCTATGTTCCACTGAATGGCGACCGCTGAGCAACTTAAATTGAACTTAACAACTGATCGTCAATTTTATAACTTCGACTGTGATCATCGACGTTTAAGTATGTTTTAGAAGAAAACAAAACAAATAGAACATCAAAAGTTCGTTCTACATCAGTGAAATTTATTTCAGATTGTTTGTCGCTCAACGTTACCGATTATATTCAATGTTATGCAGTCAAGTAAGTGAAAGTTTCTTTACTGTGGTGCTCATTCGCAACACATTGAATGAAATAATCATACTTGCCTTGAAAAAATGAAGGAATGAATTTTTCTTCTTTCCGTTTCAACCTGAAGACGCGAAACTTCGAGAGGTTCACAGAAAGCCGTGAGTTGTTGACAGTAGGGGAGTTTGTGGATTACGTCTATATCAACACACCGTCCAGTCACGTCATCACAGGTGGGGTGGCATTTTACAAGATTATTCCTAGATAAAAGTCTTAACCATTGTTTCGTATTGTTTTTTGTTTGTTTTGGATACACAGTAAACCGCATCGAGGCGTAGCACACCAGGTTTGTACTGACGAGTACAAGCTGCATATGGGTTTCAGTCTATGACAGATAGCGTAGACGCCATCCCAGACCTTGCCATTTAGGTATAATGTTGTTACAGCCAGTGAGCAACTGAGTGAGTGAATTTGAACTATACTTTATGGCGGAACTTGTCTTGTCGTTGAAGTAGATAATGAGGATATTTGTAGAAGCTCTTTGTGTATTAGTATTGGTTGGCAACATGATAATAAACGTTATGTCCAACACAACACAACACAACACAACACAACACAGCACAACAAAATACAATACAATACATGTATTAATACAATACAGTATTTTCGGTCGATGCTGGAGGTTGTACAGATTCCAAGGCACTTTTGACCCATTGTTAATGTCACATGTACACGCTGTGAGATCACGTGCTCAGCGCAGTGGGTCAGTCATCCTGATGAGGGCTGATAATTTGGCCTGAAAACCGTAGAGTTTACATTTTTAATACAAAAATTCCAACTGTAATATCTTTAAATTTATTCATCATTGCTGTAGGTATAAACGGTGGCCGTACACTGCGTATGGACAAAGAGAAGTTCCCCGACACGGTTGTGTGGAACCCGTGGGAGACCATGAGCCCCAACTTCCCCGACCTTGGGAACGAGGAGTACCTCTCGTTCATCTGTGTGGAGGCAGGTCACGTGGTCTCTCCCGTCACGCTGTACCCAGGAGAGGAGTTCACAGCTAGTCAGACACTGACGTTATTGCCGTGATATGTATTCTCTTGTGACCGCCAACCACGCCTCTATACAAAACTCGGGCGAGCTGCATGCAACCAAGGCTTTGTCCGTAGAATTAAACTGTAATATCATGTTCTTGACCCAACTGTATATAAGTGACACAAAGCGATTTCAGGTCGACTAATTCGAACTGCCTACTTTTTGTCCGATTACCTTACCCCATTGCTATCCTTTAGTTTATCTCACATTGTGTGTCCTTAGCTTTGTCTGTTTTATTTTACTTGTCACAGTGGTGGTGTTAATATTAGCTTTGCTAGAGTGCATCACCACTGTGTGTTGCCCATGTATGTGTATAACGTTATAAATAAAATAAAAAAAGAAGGCGGCTAAATAGAGAACCTCCTCGATACCTCTAGGTTACCACGCTGAGCGACAACTGTCTAAGAGAAGACACGAACATGTGTCCCCTTACCCAGATGAGTATTTGTGGTTCTCCCCTATGTTGTTGAACATGACCTTAACAGAATGTAGACGGCTAAATGGCGGTCTTAAAAGTATCATAACACTTGAACTGTCGCACAGGATACAGTTAGCGCTAAAAAGAGAAATGTAATCTTCAAACGAAATTTATGGCTTGTATGCTTGTATGTTATGGCGCCAAAAGTGAAAACTTTGAACCGTCAGCATCATTCATATTTATATAACGTTACACAGTAACATGCATATTTATGCGGTCCGATCAGTAATATTTCCCTACTCGTGATTGAAAATTATCAACAAATCTTCAAAGCATATAGAACTTCTTCCAAAACAGGTTTTAGATTAGAAATGGTGCTCTGTAGTAAAAAAATGCACCGCAGGAAAATGCGTCAACGCGTTTCTGTGCCCGGTCTACTCAGAATACGTGCGGCGCCAGGGTAAGTAGACCTAAGCTTAAGTAGCTTTCAATTCAAGCACCCGAGTCACGCTGAGTCTGAAGCTTTGGTCCAACTTTAAGTAAAATCACAACAACGTGTCAGGGCTCATGCGTCCTTGCAACACTACGGTAGGGTCTCTTTATAAACCTCCTTGCTCAGAAACTAAAATTAAGGAAATCGTCGCAACTTTACGAGGGGACACAACACAAAAACGAAGAATCAATTTATTAAAAAAAAAAAAACAATAAAAAACAGGCTATTACTTAAATACCTTGATACCTGTGTGCTTCAGCCTTTGGGCTAAGGAGTCACCAGAGGATCCATCCCCCCTGAGGGTCTGCACAGAAGTCATCATCCGAAGCGATGGACTTCCAGATCCCCCAGAGACCTTGATACCTTCAATTATCAGAATCATTTCTAGTCATCTTTCCTGACTACCTATATATTTTTCATCTACAGGGAGGATATATTTCTATTTTCTTGCCTTACAGTCTTGGGAGGCCTTATCCCGTTTGACCAATCAACAGCCCCCAATCCTGAGACAAAGGGTTTTTCTAGGTCACTTGATGACGTCATGTTAAATCAGTCTCGATTAGGGCGACAGAACACACTGCTGATCATATATCCACAAGACTGACTGCGACGTTGTGGTTTGATCATGAAGCGTTGTTGCTCTTTATTCTGCATAGATGAAATAAGGCACTATTTTGAGGATGAATTTTGGCAAAGATATGTTGGTCATTTAGGAGATGGAAAATTTGGGAACTTTCCACAACACCTGCCTTCGGACCTTCTAGTATTTCATGGACGATTCTATTTTCCACAGTGTCCGAACAGCTCTAATGCATCCGTGAATATGACAAAAATAAAAGTTCATGACCAACTTGCTGAGGTTATGAAGTTTTATTATTGTTAAATAACAATAAAAAGAACTGTAGTGTATAGATCAGAAATAAATCTTAATTTTTTAGTCTTTCAATAAAATAGGCACTCCTTTAAATTGCAAATGCAATATTCCCAAAACAGAAAGAGGTCATGTCATGTCATGTCATGTGCGCACGACGTAAGACTGGGGAAATCCCCCTTCACTACTCCAGGAAAATACCCTAGATGATCTACGCAATGGAAAGAAAAAACGAAGTAAAGATTGTGTGTTGATCAGATCTGGAGCCCAGCTTTCTGAAGACAAGGAATATAGCGTTACAGGTTGGTGTATATTCTACAAATAATTTGGGGAGGGGGGCGAGATGTGATGAGTTTTTCATGTAACGTTATATGAGTCACTACCAAATTATCAGAAGGGTGTGCCACGGGTTTGAGGAAACAGATGTCTGAAAATCGTTTCAGTTTCAATAGAAAAGAAAATGGCTATTTTGTGGAGTTCAGGGGGTTTCGTGTAATTCCATCTAGTTAATTCCATTAAAAAAAATGAGCACTGTATCGTTAGCCCTGGCCTTTAAATATCAAAAACATGTAATGTTATGGGTTTAGGGTTAGGAAATAAGTGTTAGAAATTTAGGGCTAGAACTTAGTAGAAGAATGTTAGGGATATGCCTGATTGGAAAGTTATGGATAGGGTTAGGCTGGGTTAGAAAGTTAGGGTTTTGGTTAGGCTGGGACCTAACCCTAAGTTAGAAGGTTACAGTTTTAGATAGGTTAGAAAGAGTTAAGGTTCAAAAGAGTAAGGTATGGTGAAGATCTAACTTACTAATATATCAAAACCAAATGGTGAAATTTCTTACACTATTAGCAAGTACGTTCCATCAGAATTCAAGGTTGTGTTTTCCAAGATTTATGCGACCTTTTTGTAGTTTGAAAATCATCTCACTTTCAAACTTGAAGTTGAAGAAAAAATCAAAAGGCTGTGCCTGGCTACCACTTGTATGGAACGTGTGTGTACGTGTTGTGGTAGTTCGACAGCAGACAACCAATGACAGGACAGCTGTGGTCCATTGTACGCCATCTCTCGTGGACAAGAAGAATGAGTGTGTGCTGTTAAACCCCAAAAGTAAACATTGACAGTGATCGTTCGTATTGCCTTCTTTCCCTTGTTGACTTGTATATCCAATAAAAATTATGTGTATGGATGTGTGCATTTTATGCCAGAGCACAAACTATACTGACAAGGAAGCTGCAATAGCAGGACAAGTCTGGGATATTACAGGTACAATATAGGTAAAAGCTTACTTAGTACAAGTGTCATGGGTTTCCATTCCAATGTGCTGACATGTGTTCTAACTTCAGCTGTTATGATGTCATTCTCTGTACTATTTTAGATGTTCCAATCTAGAAACTGCAGTGTGTTTACTTCCACTTTCAATTATTGTTGATCTGATGCATTTTGTACATTACACTCTGTTGGTCTGGTCAGAAACACAATTCAGCAATATATAGGGGCTAATTGCAAACGTCCTACAATGGGTCTACCATACAGGGGTTTTCAACTGAAACAGCCCTAAACTCTGTCTTATAATGCTTTTAAGAGAGGTTCAGTTCAGTTTAGTTCATTCTTTTCAAAGAGAGGTAATAGGTACAAAAGCTGCATGAGAAGTTTGAGGAAATTTGTGAATGCTATTATATTTAGGCCTGATTTAGTTCGAAAAACCTTCCATCGCAGGACCGCCATACAATGTTTGTAATAACTAATAGCCCTGTAAGTCTCTGCAAATTTGCCTACCACTCCAGAGTTGCTGTAAGTCTGTACCACCAAATCAAGTTACAGTACATGAAGCTGGCACGGATCCTTCCAGACAATTTCATTTAATTACAGGTAAATATTTGGGCAACCTGTACCTGTTACTGGTGACCAATTTTTTTCTTGTAACACTAACAGCAGTGAAAAATTTCAACAGTGGATCTATTCTGTGATTTCAATTTTCTTTGAGACAATTTTCACATACATGTACATGGTGCCCGTGTTAAAGAATGCTTGCTGAAGCCTTAATGGTAAAGACTTTCTGCTGTATATGCACACCAATAACAGTGCAGTAATATTACTAGCAACATGATGAATGAACCTCTGCAAAATAATGTTGTTTGCATGCAGAGATGAAGTAGGATTTTGACCAATCAGGAAGGCCAAGGTTTTGATCAACAGGAACGTTTGGGTTCAACTTCAAGCAGTTAAGATTTGTTTTATCCCATATGTTTCCTTTTTCATCTTTTAAAGCTACAGTCACTTCTTTTTTCCACTACCATATGATCTCTTCTAGATTCACACTCAGACAGAGTAATACTTGACCCATGTTCGTCATGCTAATTTTTTTCAGTGCAGCGATACTACTTTGAGACAGAAAAAAGAAGTGTAGTGTGGTTTCAAAGTCCTTTTTTCCAATTTTTTCTTATGACTGGGTAATGTTTTCATTGATTTACTGGTCCACTGGATCTCAATCTCAGGTTACTCAGAAAGGCTGTCACAGGTGTAGAAAGAAGCACTTAGAGTGATTGAGTGTGAAACAGAAAACCACACTGAGTGTACTCAACATTGAAAGGTTCAAAAGTCAATGTCTGATAGGTATTCCCGGTCATGGGTAGTAATTTTCACCTTGAATTCTCACCTTACATGTTATGATGATAGAAATTTTCTTTAACAACTTTTTTATACAGTACAGGTTGAAAGGTGTAAGATGGCTTTTTTAACACTGCAACTCTGTGTATAGTGGCCATCAAGGAACTGGAAGCTCCCGAAAATTATTTTATTACTGCAATAGTACAGATTTGAGCTTTACAATTATGTCAAATTTAACACTACAAATCTTCATGTATGTTGCACAAAAAGGAGTTGTGGATTTAACCTGATTATGTATGTAGTCAGGGTTCGAAATGATTTTGGGGGATACCTGCACATGTGCCAGTGCAGTTAACATTCAAAGTTACCTGCACCACACAAATTTAACCTGCACCAAAACCAATAGCCATTTTCTTCAAAAGATGAACATCCTAACAAGGAGTCAGTTGGCATAGGCACTAGAATTTGCTTAGAATGTACTATTGAGTTCTTTATATCAAAACAGACAGTCCTGAGGCAAGGATCAGGTAACAGCAAAATGTAATCAGTGACAAACATTAACTGCAAGTGACCCAGTGCAGGTAGACATTAGAACTACCAGCACAGCTCCAAATGTATATATATACGTACGTGCACAATATATAGGGTGCATATTCAGGTGGTATTTCAAACCAATAGTGTTTGCAGTGTTTAACAAAGTTCTTTCAAAGTAGGTCATGCAAGTTTTGTACAGATGTGGATTTTATTCTGACAAAAGTTGCCACTTTTTATGCTGTTGATAGTACTGCTAATACGTTGTGCTGATAGCTGTACATTTACTAGTAATTTACCCATGCAATTTCGCAAGTGTACCTTTGGCTTGGGGCCATATGATTATCCACGAGATCCCCTGAAAGAAACCATGTCACACATACACTTGCTGGTTGGGTAAGACATGTTGCCATATATTTTGATGGAGACAGACAATTTCTTTTCATGCTTTATTTGTTCACAAATAGCACATCATCATGATTGCAGCGAGACAGGTTGTGTCATTAAAACCATTCAGCATTTGCAAATTGCAAAGCAAGTAAATGCTGTCTTCGAAATAGTACAAAGCTCTCTGAGACAGCCTACAATTAACTTTGTATGTTGTTGCTACGTATACATGCCAAACTAGTCAACTTAATGTATATGTTCTCAAACAGCATTATGTGATGTTGCCCTTTTACTCATTCCAAAGTAAAGACACATTGGTTCGGATATAATAGTACTAATACATGTACATGTAGGCTTGTCAGGGACAGTACACAGTGACCTGTGAACATGGCAGATTTAATGTTATGATCTATCCAGAACAACAAGTCCGAACCAAGTGGGATTGGACATAAAGTTTTTTAATCACTAATGCTCTGTGATACATGGCTGGAAAAAATGTCATTAGCTTTTCTTACACATTTTGAAACAAAGTAAAAGTCAGTTACTATTGTTATATACAGTACCAGTGTTCTAGAATGAAAGTTCATCTGTGTTGGTAGAATTCACAGTAAAAAGTTTTTAGCTTTTATCCAACACAAAAGTTATGTACCTGAGGAGGCTGTCTAATTATGTACAAAATTCATTCTCACTTTCTCCATAAAACTAAAATCATCAATAGACGTAGCTCACCTCACCTCACCTATCCCTTGACCTTGTTTTGGGTCGTTGGGGCACCATGGACGTAGCTACTAGTACCTTAATATTATCTATACATAGATACATATCTAGAAAAGCTTGTACAATTTTGTCAAAACATTGACTGTGAGTAAAGTGAAAGTTTTAAATTACATCTACTTGTGAAATTACCAAAACTTTATGCATTTCAATTAAACTTATGTTCAGTCAATCACTTAATTATCAGAACAGTGGCAAATACTTTAGCATCAATGAAAAAGCAACCATCAGCAAACATCTAACCTCCATAATACCACCAGGTGACATTAATCCGACACCTTGAAGAAATGGTGTTCAAACAGAACTTTGTTGCAACAACTATCATGTATGCACTCCTGCTTATCGTAATAGTACATAGTATTACATTATAAATGGTTGTTGCACCAGAGTTCTGTTCCAAAGTTTTTTTTTAAGGTTGCAGATTAATGTTACCTTGTGGTATATTGTGAATCGAGGTTACAGCTAACTTGCAATAATTTTTGTTGTCATGGATTTTTGTTGTGCTAAAAGTACATCAGCAGTAGAACAAGTGACACAGAATGAACTGGCAAAAACATGGCATTTTCTATTTGACACAGTGAATGTCCAGTTTTATCCAACAGGTTTACCGGTATCTAAATTCTAACTGGCAACTCCTACTTGGACCCAATGTTGATCTAAAGACGAAATGAGTACAACATACTCAGGGTGGCATTTTGAATCTTGGTTAAATTAGCTTTCTTATGCCAATACTCCAGTAAGTTGTAGCTGTAGCTGGATCCTTGTCTGTGTGATGACCTAGTAGATATACTAGAAGTACTAGTACAGTGAGTAGTCGATGAGTGACACCACTTGAGGAAGATTTGTAAAGTTTTAGTATACTCAGAGGTCTACTTCTCATGCAGCCCAGTGTAACGTTACCCATACCCATTTAGTATATGAAACCTTTACATTCTTATGGTTCATTGCTCTTGAAACCTTCTAAGTTACTAGCTATATAGGAAGACAATTATTTGTGCTCTAATGTACACTTTACTGATTTTAATTACTACCAAATAATAAGGACCATCGAAAAGCATTCCAGGGCAACTACATCATGTTGGATGGAATTAGTGGACAGTAATTATATTTTCCTTTCTGTGGAAAACTTGACTTTCAGCGTTGCATGTAATTTCACTTTCAGAATTGCATGTATCACTTCATGGAAAAAGGTTGCATGTGTACCTGATGTAGTCCATAAAAGAATCATTGACTGCACATGTAGCCATCTACAGGACTCCTGTTATTGTGTCTTGTAAATGGCTGTAAGTGTCAGTAACTTCTTTTCATCAACCTGACATGCAGACTGGGATTTGCTTCCTTTCCATTGTTGTTGGTAGGACTGTTTTGCCTTTGTAATTTGCATATTGAATATTTACATCTCATCAGGTTCCAGGCCACTTTTCATGGAGTTCAAGGAGGGAGAAGTAGGATGTCAACAATGCTTACATAGAAGATACACTTTGGATAATAATCAGTACACAATGTTCAATAATTTGCAGTCAAGACAACGCCATAGTGTCTGATGGCAAATGTCGTTTGTCTACTGTCTCATCATGTAGCTAATTACATCATATAGTGCATTAGGTTTCACACTCACTGCTGCTCTACCTTGTTATTTAGTTTACATGTATGGCTCATAATACAAAGTTGGTGAAAAAGGGCTACTTCAGGAGGAAGAAGATTAACATCTGCACTACAAGACGTTACATGACTATATATATACATCAAAGACATCAAAGAGTTAAATGCACAATGGGCATTCAAAGTTCTTCAAATTTGTATCAAATTGACTCATCAAACACACAGATTTCTGTAGAAGATATTGAGACCATACACAATGGCTTTCAATCTCATCTTTTGCTAGAATGTCATGAGGCAAGGGGAACTAGTAGTGCTCATGGTCACTGTGTATATATACTTGTCTGGCTGTTTGGCACTTGCAGCTGAATGACATTACTTCTATAACATTATACATCTTACAACAGGTGATTGCATTGACATAGGTACATTGTAGAGCTTCAAAGTGTATTCACAATATGCATGACATCATTCATTTCTATAGTGCCAACATACCTCTTTTGCAGATTTTCATTTTTTCACAATTTCCTAAATGTAAAATACATGATCAGTCATGTACCATGTTCTTTTATAGCCTATGTCTGAATAGGATGTTTTCATATTCTACTGTTATGATACATAAAGTGATGACAACAGCTTTACTTGAGACTTCAGCACTTGTTAAAGTAATAGCAGTTCTACCTGTAGTGGAGACACCTTTCCTTGAGCATTTGCTCATTAAACTTCAAAACAAGAACCTATAAGATATGGGAATAGAAAGTATGTATGCTAATATTTCACTGCAGAAATCCAGTGGTTGTTTGGTTGTGTTTGTTTGTTGGGGGGGGGGGATATCAGCTTTCTGCAGGTGTACTTATGTAGTCAGATAAATAACAAAGCACCACTGTCCTTGAGATGCTTTATGTCTATTAGAACAGCTTTGCAGTCAACACCTGAGGCACAATGACTGGTTTAGTATTGGGCCAAGAAAGGCACATATGATGCATTACTACTCTGTAAGGAAGCATAACAGGTCAGGTATCTACCTATCTATACATATGTGTCTTCTTTCTAGTATTTATCTATTTTTCCATCTATCTACATTTGAATAACAATCTTTGTATGTACCTACAGCTAACAACAAAATTATTCACACTCCTTGTAAATATTATGCCTTATGTATTGTTTTCAAGAATGAAATGTTATCACATGGAATTTGTACCATTATTAGGAGTATTTAGAAGCAATTTTGGTTTAAGTTTATTTGCATAACTATGATTGTGAACTTGAACAAGCAAGGGTGTGAACAATTGTTGTAGAAAATTATGAATAATATACAGCTGAGCCATGGAATTTAACAACCCCTTATGTAATTTTATGCACATATTATAAAGTGTTTCTAACTTGCACCATTATCACATAATGAAATCAATGTAAAGTTATGAGGGATATGCATGATTCTGTTGTTAACATTGTATATTTACATCTATCTGCTACATATCTATCATTTCATATATATATATATGATATAACAGATTTTCGCCTAGATGTGAACTAATAATTTTACAGTCGACGTACGATTGTAAACATTAAATACATCGATGTCAAACACTCTAACACGTTCTGGCAAACTCCAGGTAGAAGTTATAGTTGTGTGGAACTGAAAGAAGAAAGTTCAAGGATTCAAATCATTCTCGTCGTTGTTGGTTGCACGTAGTCACCTTGGAAATGTGCGTCATGCTTTAGGCATCGTCACTGTCACTAGATAGGCCATAGCTAAATGTTTGCGATCTTGTTTAATTGTCACAGGGTGTTCGCTCCAGTAAACGTTGGACGCTACCTGTACACATCGCGATAAAACATTTGGAAAGAGTTGTCCAGTCCTAGGTCGAGAAGATCGCTTGCATCAAACAAGTATAACCCTTGGTTCCCAATGGGGGTTGCTACATGATAGGAAGCGTTTGCCACCGTTCAACACCCATACATTTGGAATGATAACCTCTGGTTCTCAGACAGCTCGGTACATTGTCAAGTCGGTACATTGTCAATAAGGACAAGTCGGTACAACGTCCAGGACAAGTCTGTACTCAGCAATTGTGTTTTGGGCTCAGTGAATGGTAATTTTATGTATCTGGCAGCCTCATGACTCTGATTTTAGTTGTTGTTTTTCTGCTCCGCAGCAGGTGTTTTATAGCACCGACGAAGGGTGTGTTAGCCGGCCAGTCGTCGTGTCGGCCCGCCAAGTCCACCCGAGTTGGCGCGCTGTAGTCGAAAGAGTTACGATCCGAGGCTACTGGGCTTACATGATATAGACTGTTAAGAAACTACGTGGCATCGTTGTACCGACATGTCCTGGGCGTTGTA
The DNA here is from genome assembly GCA_001663935.1 of Asymmetron lucayanum. Taxonomy (NCBI): domain Eukaryota; kingdom Metazoa; phylum Chordata; class Leptocardii; order Amphioxiformes; family Branchiostomatidae; genus Asymmetron; species Asymmetron lucayanum. The sequence goes on along the minus strand of LZCU01020871.1, from coordinate 3,961 downwards.
CCGACTTGTCAATGTCCTGATACCTTACCTCTGTATCCCTGATCACGTCCACCGACTATCGGTGGACCACAGTTCATGATATATTTGTACAACTACTGTCTCTATGCAAGTGTCTTGAACACCAGTAGTACTTACTTCGTTCACTCGTTCTTGCTTGGTGTCTGGCCTAACAATGTGAATGTCTTATGGGTGTTTGAACACAACCAATGACTTACGTCATTCCGAAGGTCACGTGATCGATTCTGAGTGAAAGACGAAGCGGTTGCACCACTGGCATTCCGACACACCTTGACCTGTCATGACAGCTTCTCGGGCAAAGCAACCGGGCAAGCTGTTATGACTGTATGGAAAAGTTGAGTAACAAGTTAATCATGTATGTAGAATGTTCTACAACGAAGCAATACGTCACGTGAAAAGGTAGTGAACTTTGTTCTTTAAGTTGTTCAATGAGTTCAATGCCAGCATTTCATAACGGGAGTACAGGTAAGCACACGTAGGTTTTGTAACTTCCTCCAGTTGACTGACAATGGACTCTATATTTGACGTATAATGTTATAACCAGTCTCTTGCTTTGGAAATGTGTAAGGGGCAAATGTGTTGGGAGACCAGTTAGTTATCCATATCAAGTCATTTAAGACGTACGATAAACTTAACTTCTATCTTGTGAACTAAACATTGATTAGCCTGGTTGGTTTCTGGCTACTAGAACTTCCGGGGGGAGACTTCGTAGAAAAAAGGCCCATGAAGAATGTACCAACTGCGAACAGGTATATAGGATTTCTACTCACTTGCCTTGTCAAGCTCGTACGGTAGCGAATAACTAAGTTTAAACTTTTAGAAAAGTTTTGTGTTTGTACAACATTTGCATACTTTTGAAGTTATCGTTGAAGTTATCTAGCAACGTTCTTAAATTGAACTTTAGGTGTTAGGTATTGATTCCATGCGACGCTAACTTCGCATAACATGGTCGACAAAGACAGGTGTCACTGTCAACAGTTCAAACAATGGGAATTATCATGTCACATGTGGAAAGCCCGGGCGCCAAAAATAGACATGACTTTATGCCCCACCTATCGTGTTAACGTTTCATTGTTTACCTATGACCTTTGTCTATTGACAGTCCTAACAGCCGGTAATTTAAACCCCGCGGTACCATGGAGCTCAATAACGTTTTCACAATGACGTAAATGCTTAATGCTACATACAAGTAGTCAGGTGTATCCAGTATCCAGCAGGCGGGAAAGAAGAATCGCTGTTATAAATATTCCTAAGTGCCAAACAAATTTACATTTGAAGTGAATATTCTGACAAACAGACACACACACACACACACACACACACACACACACACACACACACACTGGGTCAGAATATTCTGAATAATGATTAAATGCAGTACAGTACAATATTTCTCATTGATATACGCCTTCAGAATCAAGTTTCTTTCTTTACGTGATGCTAATAAATTAGTCATGAACTGCAGTCCGTTATCATAAATCTTGCAACGATATGGGCCCGGGTGTTATCGACGTTCATGTTGTCTATTGGTCACGCTAGAGTAACGACGTTTGGATGCTTTCATGTGCAAAATACGGAACAAAGCATACTGTACATAGTCCAGGGGCGACGCAGGTGAAAACATAGAGTTTCTGTTACCGTTGTAACATTGTCCTTGCCACTTGATCGTGATGAGAACAACAGTTTTTATATAGCAGGTAATTCCCAAGGTTTTGTGGTACCAGGTAAACGCGGTCTGGTATATTTTTTCAACAACGGCCTCTTTCATGTTCTGTCGGGACAATTTGACACAGTTTCTCGTTTTATACACATTTAGGTGCCTGTGTTCTATCTAGACTGACACCGCCAAAATGATGCAGACAGTTGTTCAAATGAGGAGCACGCCCCACTATGTATGGTCCACATCAGATGTCTTGGGACAGGGTGCGACTGGGAGTGTGTTTAAAGGACGACATAAGGTAAGAAGTAAATATGGCGCAAGACGCCACTACGTAGCGCTAGACCTTTAAAGGGGTTACTATCTGTACGTATTCGTCGCGCTTTACTTTACGTTAAAATACGGTTTTGCGAAGTCTATATGTGCTTTTCCTGTACTAGTATATCTCCACTTTGAGACAGTTTAATTAGAGAATCTGAAACATCATGTGAATTTGGCATATTCATCGTCAGCTGCACCTTATTTCCAAAATAGGATTTTCCTGTTTACCTTCCTTACACCTACTGTTTGGGCAGTGTTTAGTCATGGGAAACTGATTGTTCTGTAGGTTCTGCATTTTCTCAAATGATTAGCTTGACTTCCTTTCTTTCCACTGAGACAATTAAACTCCAAATAAGTGGTGCTTTTGAAAAATTAACAAAACCACCCCAGCGTTCTCAAGTAAACGGTATTTATCATTATAACACGGTGTACGTCCAATGCCCATGAGGAGTCCCTAGCATAGTGTAACCCGGAAGTCATTATTGTAGTGTACTGGAAAGCATCAAGTCGCAGCTTTTAGTCGTCCCGAAGAAACAGTAATGTTCGTTACAGTGAATCATATATCACAACAGTAGCACGGTTGCGTATGTTTTAATCTATAGGGATCAGTTGAGGACCTTTGCGCCAGCTGTGTTGTTAGGGACCCAGTTCGAATAGGTTACGTATTGCATTTGGCTGTCTTAAAGGTCATGACGTCAGTCCAGGTGAATGGCGTTACTTTGGAAAGTCTGTGTATGCCAGCGGCATTACTCTAGGTAGCAGGCCAGAACCAAATCACTCGAATAGCACTCTTTACAAAGTGCATTGCGACTATCAATAAGCATCAAGCTTCAGAAGATATGTTGTTACCCAACAGTTCTACAATCGAATGACACGAGAGAACATTTTAAATGTTTTTTTTTCCTGACAACTAAAGAAAAATGCCATTACTGCTATTCGTACTTGTTATACTATATACTGCCAAATAGTGAGGTAAAAGTTAATCTTCAAGCAGATGTGGAAAGGCAAAATCGTAACGTTTCTCAAGCTCCCGGTCCGCAGGCGGAACGCGGTCAGAAACGCATGCAATCAGAAAAAACGTATGAATCAGAAAAAGGCTACAAAACATCGCAAAACAAGCCCCGGCTGCAGAATCTGCTTGGAGATTAGGTAAAAGTACTGTTAGTACATATTAAATCTCTGGTATTGTTACGAAAGTTGTATTGATTGTTCATGGTGATTCTCTGTAACATAGCATATAACAACACCTCGAGTGTAATACCTTCTATGTACGGATGTACCTAGAGCATTGCTGATGCGTTTTGAACCTCCAGAAAACGGGAGACCTGTGTGCAATAAAGACCTTCAACCAGATGAGTTTCATGCGGCCGGTGGATGTGCAGATGAGAGAGTTTGAAATGGTACTCAAGCTGAAACACCGCAACATTGTCAAGCTTCTGGACATAGAGGAAGAGGTATTTCTTCTTTTTTTTTTCAGTGTGAATATTTCTTTAAGTCACAGTGTTTAACTGATATAAAGCCGTCGTTACCTTCGTGAGAAACATTGTCGCAAATAGATTCATAACAATAAAATGTCATGTTATTCGTATTTTAGTCTTTGTTGCATAGCAGTTCATGGATAACGTTCGGCAAGCTTACATATTCGTACAATTTTACAAAGAAAAATGGGTATAATTTAGACCTTACAATAACATCTTGCTTCAATGGTAAGAGTCTGCCACAAAAACACAGCGTTGGTGTACAAACAAACATAACATTCTTTTGAGGAAGTGCGGTGATGACTGCAACCAAAACCTTGACTTCTTTGTTGGCACTGTGATTTGTGGAAGTTTGGGCGCGAACGACGGAAACGAAACCAATGTTATTGTTGTTTTAATATCTAACACAGCCCAGTACGAGACAAAAGGTCATTGTGATGGAGATCTGTACAGGTGGAAGCCTCTACACGATTCTTGACGAACCCGA
>LZCU01020860.1:0-13405 GCA_001663935.1 Asymmetron lucayanum | reverse complement strand
AAATTAATGTACTAAGCTATCTTTTGATGCCGATTTAGATCAAGCTTTTTTATAAAGAGATCCAGCTTAAAAGCAGACACAGACATTTAAAGAAGCACCAAGTCTGTATGGGAAACGCTAAGTGTATGTGCACATATCTTTGAATTTCTCAAAGTATTAATCATGTACTTCCGCAATGTCTGCTGGTATCTTTGTTAAAGCTTTCGTTCGGCTTGTCACATGCTGATACAGGTCTTGATGGATAGCAAGGGGGATTACACAAGTCAGCATTCGGGTATAATCCTGCTCTAAACCCTCCATTATCTCCGCAGAGCAGAGCCTCAATATTTCAAAAGCACACGGGGGTTCGGTCAAATCGTGATCGAGTACAAGCGAACCTCATCCAAGGTCTTCTACATGCGATTCAGCAGCGGTTACGAGATAATAACCCCCCGAAGGTTCATCATTCATGGGTTTGTTTGACGATGGAGGCATGTAGGAACAGATGGTGGGCACTTTGTCCTGTGTTATTTGGTAACTACAGGATCTCCACAACAGTTAGCGTCACTCGTAACAAAACTACTTTCCATGAGAGTAAGGCAATGATGTTATGAGTCATTGTGAAGTTGCTGTAATAGTTGGTCTGTGCTGAATGATTGTTATACTACTTTGCCATTACTTTTAGTGAGTACATGTTTTGCTACTGTTTCTATTAAACACACACTTTACCGTCATTACAATGTGCAGTATATCTAACGGCCACCTCCTCTACGACATAGTGCTAAATAGTGTTGTTCAGGGAATATTATTGGTTACACGCCAACTTTGCCCAATACAAAACGCCGTTTATACATAGGGTCTGACTGAGTTTGTTTCACTCAGGGACATAATAGGTCATATATTTCTTAAATGACGAAAAGACAATAAGCAACTATAAAGATGAAGACATCAGAAATGTCGTGTCTAAAACCATCAGCTTCATAAACCCACAGAAAGTGTTCTTGGACCTTGGTGGTTTGCTATCAGTCTTTCAGTTCCGAAGAAGATAATCAGGTACTTCCTTTTGTCGAAATATTTGACAATTACACACAACAAAAAGTATTCTACTTGTTGGGGCGTGCCTACTGGTCACTTTCTCAAGTGAGCTAATATTGCGAGCACGACAGAGCAGAGCCTTGGCAGTTATATCGTATGTAGGTGACCTGGTGTGCAGAATTTCAGACTAAGGACACACTTCCAGCCTACTCTTGGTGGATGCTACTATATACTGTGGTTTTTAAGTTATCATAGATATAGTTTCTCAACATGAAAGTTTTTCAGTCTTCACATTATTCTACAGGCGACCATTAATTTGCAAGCAGCAAACATTGTACCGAAATGAGTGATACTGTTTTTCTTCACAGCTCAGAACCAAATCTTGTTGTCTACTGCAACAATGCGCATTTTCTAACCTCTCTAAAAGGATGTGAGCGCCATTATAACGCAAGAAATGTCCTGCTGACATGCATAAACCATTGTCTACGCCCATATGAGTTAGGCTGGCAGGAAATGACAGGAAAGATCGGACTAGGGCCTTACAAAACTGGTATCTAAACTGTAAAAAGCAGTGGATCAGTCTGCTTGCACAGTTGTTTAGTCAGCTGTCATTGGGAGATCTAAACAGATCTTCTCTATAACAAAGACCACTGCAAAGAGGCATTAGGGCACGCAGTTAAAGAAAGCGCTAAAAGTCTTTCATTTATAGAAAGATAGGTCAATGAAAAATGATCCAACGGACATACTCAATACTTATGTATAGAGTTGGTGAAAAACCCTTTTACATGAATACAAAACCTTCTTATCACCTTAGACTGTCATGCCTACACAAAATCTTCTTCTTCTGTTACAGTGCACGCTCGTTGTGAATTCCATCAAACTGAATACATATAACTATGGCACTACAAAAGAGCTGTGGTGTACGGTTCTAGTCCATGTTTCCAACATATATCGATTGTACCAGAAGTACTAGTCTACTGTGAAAGGATAGGTCCAATTTATTTCTACAGTAAGTCGAAATAACTGACAACAAGATCGACTGTTACATCCGCTTTATTAGCATCACTTTAGGGCTCATCATGTGTGTGGTTACTTCCCCTTTCCGCTGAAGAACGACCACCAAGCGACCTTAATTGAACTTGCTTGCAATTGTGATCGACGATGTAAAAGTATGTTGCAAAGGAAAAATAGAACACCACGTTGAATATTCATTCAGGAATGAAACCTGTTTGAGATTGTTGGTTGCTCAACGGTCGCTCAATGATCACCGCCTCATTGGGGAGGGGATATGCTTGCTTATAGGATTGGCGCATTGCATCCCGGTAATAGTTACATCCGGGTTATTCGTCTGTCAGTTAAACGCAGTAAAATCTTTTGTGACTATCATTTACCCAAGGTTTAACATATGACCGAATCTCTGCAGACACGTTTCAAGTATGTATGAAAGCTTATCAACATTTTTTGATTGACAAGTATCAGGACAAGGTATAACCGCATTGGTTTAAAAAACTGCCCATTGGTTCTGACAGCGAAGGCCGCAAGGTGTCAAGAAATAGTATGTAGAATATAGTCAAAGTATCAGGTAGAATGTATGGCAAATAATATGGATTATTAATAATTACAAACTTTCTACACTATGTGGAGAATTTTTCATATTGCATTATTCTCCCACTGTTGTTGACAAAAGAAGACACTGAACCCATTATTTGTATACTAAAAAGTTTTTTCTCTAATGTCGAAAAAATCTCCAACAAGAGCCTTTATCGAACAAGGTAGTCTTACATTGCACAGGAAAGAAGGTTTAACTTACCTTTATCAATGTGCTACATGCATCTGAAATTAGAACTGTTAGCTCCCTGCTGAATTTACACCTAGTTCATTGGGGAGGTGCATCGTTACGTAAACAGATTACAGTATTTATACCCCATGCCGTGGAATTATACGGACTGCCCTTTGACAGCTTGTTACGACCCAGTACACTAGTTCTAGATCTCCCTTTAATGAGGCTGAAGGAATAAAATGAAGTCAAGCACCCCACAGCTGTCTTAAAGTTCACATTTCTTACTCGCTCAGCAAATTACGTTATCAGCCTACCCCTGTCCCTGGTCGCAACAAAATGAGATAAAGGCCGTCACTGACCTAATTATAGCTGACCCTTTGTAATGCTGTTCTTTTTCTCCCGTGAACCTTTTTTCCGGCCTATTTTTAATAGCGCAAAATGTCAGGGTAGCCGCAGAAAGGGTAGCGAGTGCTGGAGTTATTGGCATTTCACGTAACGCATGGAGGGGGAGGGGTGATATTGCTAGGCGGATTGATTGATTGATGGGGAGGGCTGTGCCCTGAGAGAAAATTATGGAAAGCAATCACTGTTATAACTAACTGACTCAATGCACTCGCCCATAAATTTCGCCGGCATCAGTCCCGACCGGTATCGACAGAGCTCCACGTCGCCTGAGCACAGCGTAGTTGGGAACCCGAGGTCCGCGGCGGTCAATTGGGAGAGTACGGCGAGGCTGTCGAGGTGTGTTGTCTTGGCTCCGTGACGGGACGGTGTGCAGGCATGGGAGTTTGGAGTGTGGTATAGCTGCTGATCCGCACCGGAGAGTAGCCGTCAACATGGGCTCAAGTGGATCTTTGGGGACGGCTGGCATCGGTTCTTAAACATAAGAGGTGAGTGTTTTTTTCTTCTTTAGCAGTGTCGTTTAGGCTTTTGTTCTAATTTTTACGTCTGCTTCCTGAAAAACATGTCATGACAACCAACGTTGGTGAGGCGGGACGGGCAATACTACCGAGCTCTCTCAGCACAAGAGGCGGCAAACGGACACACTACGCCCGAAGAGACACTGACTCCTTCGGGTACAGTTTACCTTACGATAAAGCTAGGCTTAACAAGACCAGGCCCTTCCATGCCGTACTTTTCTTCCTCATCAGATATTTATGGTGAGAGCTAGTTAAAAGGTACTATAACCATGTTTGTACCAGATTCGCAGTCCGCAAAAACATGTCCCAAACCTGCTCTTATCAATAATACATACATCGATCTGTGTGCCTGTTTGTAGACAGGGAAAGTATGGGTGAATACAGACCCCCATATGTGTTAACAACTTTTCAACATATTGTATAATGGCCTCGACCAACCTTAACATCAAATGGTCTTTGGAGAGGAACGGACACGCTTTTAAAGTGCAGATGGGAAACGCGTTTGATTGACAGCGACGCCACACGAGAAGAGGCAATCCGAGCGTGGTCCTACCACCACTGTCACCCGCGAAACGTTCTATTAGGCTGCGTTAAATTTTCATATACTTCAGAAACGCTAGGCCGAGCATTCATAGAACATTTGATATGCTATTTTCCAAACGAATGATTTTTGTTAATAAAAGACAAGAACAAGCTGCAAGAGACGCAGTTGGAATGGCGATTAATGCCCTCATTGCGTTAGCATGCGGTGATTACAAAGACATTAAACTACGGGCGTCCAAGCCCCTAGTCGCACAAGAAGCCTGTTACCAGTCTTGATACTGCAGACATGGGTTACAATTCCGACAGACAGCCGGAATTCACAAGATGAATTTGCGGACTAAGATGTTATTACGAGGAATCATTGCGGCTTTCTCCCTTGCTTTGTTATTAATTTCGCTCGGCTACACCTTTCCATCGTGAGAGACAGATCTCTTTTCCTAAATGTCACAAGCGTTACGAGAAAAGTGGTGAGACGTACGTAGAAATGACGACATCTCTATTCCGACGGATACTTCGGGCTTCCTCGTTGTATCCCGGGTGCGGAATAATCAAGTGTTAATGCTCTTTATTTTTCATGGGGGACCAACTTATCGCGGCGCAGCCCCTGCAATGGTACCTAATCATGGTTAAGGCGAAGCCACGGGGGTTTGGGGTTGATAGTAATGGTGTACGTCAGTGAAATCTTCACGGGATAACAATACGACATAATTGCCCTGATGAGGCGGGAAAACGTGTGTAAAGCGCCCCACGCGGTGCAGGTTATCGGAGCTGCACAGGAAGATAAAGAACGGATATATCCGTACATTTTTATACAACAATGTACCACTGAACCCGGCCTGTCTGTTGTACTTCTCTGTATTTTGGTTTGTATTCAGCTTTTTGTGTTGTTGGCTCGTGTGACTTCCACTACATCTTCTTACTTTCCCCTTCGTCAAGATTGGGGTATGATAATTATTATGTTAATAATATGTTTTCTTCGTAAGGTTTTGTTGGTCAGAAGTCGGCAGCGATTTCTTCCTATTCTGTTCGCCTCTTCGTTTTATTTGAAATGGTTACAATTTAAAAGTTGTAACCGTTTGATATATTTTAAATTTCTTTCTTCATACTTAAGCCAAGATACAATTGCTTCGAATTCTCTTCAATAGCCATCCTAGCCGGCCAAACCAGCTTCTCATAGAACACCTCTTAGCCTCCGTGATTGAAGTGGCTTATCGAAGAATCGTAGCCATATGCAAACGGTCAGAAAACATCCCCAAATCGGTGAAAGAAGCCGAGGAAAACACGAGGCTACAATGTACTACTCCCTCTCCTAGTCGGTGACATTTCCTGTCGGATAGCCCTTGGGAGTATATGTAGAAGTCACCGAACTGTACCCGTTCATTCATCCGCCGCGCATGTATCTGTAGTCTTTCAAGCGAGTGAGTTCAACTTCACGTTCGATTGCGGAGGAACATTCTTTTGAAATGGCGTGACGTTGTCCCAGCTTCATATTTACACCTCTGCGTCCCCCGTGAAATCTTCCTTCATAAGACACGCAGCTGACTGGAAAATTTTCTTCTTACTCAAACAGACACGCGGGTCTTTGGAAATTAAAACTGGCAAAAAGTTAAGGCTTTCATAATGCCCTTGTTTATCTGGTATCTACGCTTTAGGCCGAGTGGAAACAGAGATGATACGATTTCAGATTTCTTGCTGTCTTGCAGCACATTTTCACAAAGATACTATCTATGACAGCTTAGTTTATATGTTAGCCAATGCCGTATACGATAATTGAAACTTTTCGCGGTGAAATCTTTGCATTGCTCCAAAGTCTACAATTTGATATTTTGTTGCCAATGCGTCATAAAATACTGAAAAGACAATAAATGACTTTTATGTACCACAGAACATTCCTATGGCCACAAGATCAGGAATATGTAAAGTACTGATAACACTTTCTCATATACATGCACCTCTTAAACGACAAAGAAGTGAACAGGCAAATCGTGTGACTAGCTTTTGGTTTATGATCACATTTACACTTGCCTATTTGACCGCGACATTTAAGAAGGCAGAATGTGTCACCAAAACCAAACTTTACAGTCGCTTATTGAAAACGGAATATTATGCGAGAACGACGATCATGCATGTTTCTTATAAGTGGCAGTATAGCATCTAGCGTGAATAGGAATATTTCCGCGTGTTACCCCTCATCAAAGATTAAGGCAGAGTGTAGGTAGGAGACGCACTGAACTAGAAATGTTCATAAAGTCTTTATGAGTGACATTTGGTGTGACATTATAGACATAACAGGAACGCGAGATCCGGTATCATTGAAGTGATCTGCATAATTTATATTAGCAACATTTTCTTACCATTCTTTTCTTGGGGGGGTGTACTGCATTGTTTTTGATTTCCCTCTTTTGTCACGGCCCGCATTCATTTCCCTTTGACTTATTTTCTTACTTTTTTTCTGGGAAAAGCAAAGTATTGTTAAATTCTTCCACGACTACCGTTTGACAATCCTTGTAGACATTTGGCCCGAAAATGTACATGTTACTTCAATACTAATTAAGAGTAGCCTTAACTCATACCTCGTTTTCAAAACTTCAAATCTATTTCAATAATACAGCTATCCTGCTACCATAACCCGAAAAGCTAGCTGGAAATTTCGAACAGACTTGACCCGGGGAACAAGCACGGTGTACTTTTACGTTTGTTTGTTTCTTTACCAATCAATATACAAACTGCAAAAATCGATATGCAAACAAGAATACATACACACACAAGCACACAAGCACACACACACACACTCACACACACACACACACATACACACACAAACATACGCACGTACACACACACACAAACACACAAACACACACAAACATACCCACGCACACACACAAACACGCGTACACACAAACACACACACACACACAAACACAAACATAGACACACACACACACACAAACAAACACACACACTCTTTTTCTCTTTGACGAGACTTTTCGATTGGTGAAAGTTCTGACAGGTTGAAGTGAAGTGTAAAGTTGAAGTACAATACTCTTCTCGTATTTCCCCAGCAAGCTCATGTCCTTGTTGCTTCTCAAACATGCCAAGCCTTATATCCAACATTTCGAGTATTACTGAAAACACTGCCCAGGGACAAGATTTGTTTCTTGCGAGCGTATCATGTGGGATAAAACGCCATGCCAGTAGCTGCGTCAAAATAGAGAGAAGACACGACAACATTCTGGATAAATCAACTGCAAATGTCAGAATTATCTTGTCTGCTACACCCTCAGCTTTGTCGGAAGGTTCTTTCTACAGTTATTAATATGGATTCTCCAACTTTGGTTTGATACAAGACAGTGTAGGTAAGTATTAGCCTTGGGATGGGCTTAGGTTTCAGAAAGGCTGTTCTTAAGATAAGACAATGTGGCTGTAGAACAACAAGAATAAGAATGCCTGTATAGTTTGGATGGAAAGGCAATGAAAAGGTTACAGGGATAAGCGTAAAGATGAAAAAAAAGAGAAGAAGAAAAAAGAGAACAGGAAATAAATAAAGATAGAAATGACGTAAGGAAGAGAGTAAAAAAGAAAGAAGGAGTGGAAGGAATAGAGAAAACGAAGAACCACCAATTTGGGCAGTCGGATAGACATAACTATGGCCAAAAGAACTAAGGAACGTCAAAAAAGGAAGGAAAAAATAAAGAAATGAAAGAAAACAAGACAGAAAAATAGCAGCGATGAAAAGGTTTGCGAATTTCTATACTCTAAAATGGCAGTGATTGAAACGGCAGCAGAACGCTCGCCGTTGGAGGTTTATCCAGCGCGGTGGAAGAAGACAAGCAGCTATGAATCATTGATGAAACGTGCCGCCGCCGGTCTCAAACACGGGGGTACTTTACGGCGCTGGTGCTGATGTCTGGGCACGTTGTAATGAGGATAGATGGTGAAGAAGACCGCGTAGTGAGCCCACGACTTGGGCCGGCCGTATATCTCCTTGTCAGTGTGAATGTGAAAGGTGATGTGTCCACGTGATTGTGGTAGTTTAGAACAAGATTTAGTGAGTCGGTTCCGGCCCCGTGAGAGACAATTGGGTTCACGTAAAAACAGTTTGAGATCTGCGGTCCGGACAATTGTGTCCGTCGCGTGTGTCTGTGTCTGTGGACCACCTGCCGTGTTAGCTCAAATGGAAAATAAACAGTTTGAACCCACTATCCCATTCCCACGGGCGGGCTATTAGAGAAATAAAAGTCAACCGACCAGAAATCGACCAAAAATTACAACTTTAAAATCGTCGTGGCGGGACAGGTCTATTTTTATTCATTCAAAGTCCGTTCGATCGACTGCATTACCGTGTTTACGAGCATCTGTTGTTTCCTTTCACCGTAGGACCTCTCTGAAGGTCAAGGTCATGTAAATCTTTCTTAAGTTGGGAAGATTTAGAACTAAACTTGCTGCGTCAATATTGATATTATTTTCACGGCAGTACCCAGTTGACTCCTAACACTTATCCTTCTTTAGTTTCAGACGTATCTAAGGGCAGCCCTGAAGTTTTATTTGTCCAATCAGTCTAAAGATTCTCTTGAAAAAGACAATAAAGTCGAAACCCGTCGAATACCGTGTCTCAGGGCTGTCATTTTCCCATAATCTACACATGACAAATGTCGAACATAGTAATACTCAAAAGATGTAGACGTACACATGATCAGTGCAAGCCCGGGCCCATGTTCCCATATATTTCATCCATGTCTATCGTTAAACCAGCCCAGTAAATCCCCCACAAGCCCAACTCTAGTCTGCAGTTTTGAAATGAAATGAATTTAGCCAAATAAATTTTAGTTGGCCTTGTTAAGTAGCACTTGAAGATTTTGGTGAGAAAGATTCAATGGTAAGCTGGGGTCGAAAAAGAGTAGACGACATACCATGCAGCTGTTGGTGTTCCCACGTTTTCTGTCTGTTACCAGAACGGCTAATAACTGTTATCATTTAGATTCTACAGGATAATGATTGTGTCTACATCTTTCTATGTTTCCAATTTCATAACGTTTCTCCCAGACAAAGGTCCGATTTAGACGAGCGCGAAAACCTGACGTACGAAATTTTCGTACGAAAATTGCGTACGTCGATTTTTTTCTGCGTGTAAATCGGCCTGCTTTGACGTAAGCCATTTTCGTACCTCGAGAGGTAACGTACGATCTGGTCGTAAATTTTTGACGTACGTTAAAGCAGGCCGATTTACAAATTCGACGTACGCAATTTTCGTACAGAATTTTAGTATATTCAGGTTTGTTTTCCCTCGTGTAAATTGGGCTAAAGTCTTGTCCATAAGAAAAATAATAAAATAAATTAAAGTTGTTATCCTGTCCACCAGGAAAATACAAAACAGCAACAAAAATATGACCCCCTATGAAAAGTAAACAGATGGGGGGATCTTAAAATCACCAAGCAAGCCCCTATGCCATAAACGCTATCCGTCCACCCTCCATAACTGTCCTCAACGTCCTCTTTATCCCTCACTATACGGACGTGGTGACAAGAATGGAAAGCGATTTCGCCTATCGACAGGAACAAGTTTATTACGATTGAAGTGTTGTGAGCGACAAGCTTGTCTGCCAATATCTATACGATAACGTCCCTTTTGCGACCGGCGGCTAAAAATCTATGTTAGCTATAGGACTGAACTGCCGTACAGTATAACCTTGGGGAAGAAAGACAGCAGCGGTTTTATCTTCTACCGTAGATATTGCTTACTCAAGCTTGTAGGTGATTTTCTGTTGGAGTCAGGGAAAATCTTACGCCTGCTGGATTTTATACGGGTCTTCTTCTTAATAATGACTATAATCCTAGGCCCGCGGGGGACATGTGTTAGCCTTTTTATCTATCCTTGACGCTGTGTGGTGCTTAGTTTTGAGGAGGATGCTGTCAAGTCTAAGCAAAATTAAGTCCTTATATGAGAGGTACGGAAACACGAGTCACCTTTGTCAGGAGAGAAAGTATCGAACATTTGCGGCATTGTGAACTGGGTTCAGCAAACAATTGGAATTCCAGAGTCCAGTTCAGGACAAGAAGAATGTTGAAAGATTGAAAGCGTCGTTAGTGCAGTTTGGGGACAATGCATTCCCTGATTAACAGAGTCAATGTCTGGCTGTACATTCGTCAATGTCTGGCCGACTGTATGTTCTTCTGCAGACTTCAGACCAGAAAAATCCAGATTTACACCGTAATTAGCCGAAAACCATGATAAGTATACGTTTTCTACGGACTGAATTACCCAAAACAAATCCACACCAGTGATAGATATGTACAGAAGATAGTTGGATATCATGTAAGAGTTTTTCTCTTAGAGCTCTCTTTTTTTTGCTATTGGATAAAAAGCTTCACCAAGCACTGCTGACCGTTGTCATGGTAACGTCCATGAACAGACAGATCCCTGGGGTGGTGGATCAGATGCAATTCTAGCGGTCAAGACCGGACCCACCGCGCCGCCTCCACACTAAGTAGATAAATGACAGTGTGTCCCTCAAGGGTTTGGTGATAATAGTCAGGCTCAACTCCGCCGCCGGCAGCCAAGGTCTTCTTCAACATGTCTGGCGGCCAAGATAATAATCTGCTAACATCTGAGAATACGGATTTCGCCTATAGACAGAATCGCAAGAAAGAAAGATGAAGACGCAAAACGTAAGTACCTGAAACAAGGCTGTAGGAACAGAGAACGGGTCCAGAATCTTAAGCAGACGATGGGAATATGGTTAGATTTGAGATACCGTGTTAGACGTCATATGGGTAGTACTTATCTAGTAAGTGATTGTTATTTGCTAACGCGGCATCACCATAGATAGTGCCATGGTAATAAAATTATAATACTCGTAATTGGCACTGTTTTTATCCCTCTTGAAGACGTCATTGGCAATTTGTATTCCTAGGAGAGTTTCTTGACAAGTGTGGGACTGCTTTCATTGTACGTTTTCACTCGTTGATGCCCGTATATGACGCTTCTTATACATGTAGAGAGCTATTTTTACATCTAGCATAAAGTATACTGAGCAGCTCGGTATGTATCTGCTGAGCTCACATGTGAGGCAGTATGATACGAATCCATGATGATATCAAGATATCAGCCTGCGTATGTAAGGAAGTTACAGTAATAGTTGTTGATGGAAACTGATAACATAATGTCAAAACTTGGTAACGAAAAATGTGGTCGGATTTTTCGAGGACAAGTTTAAAGCTGAGTTAATGGAAATATGATAATTCTAACAATAATACATTACTAAGTTATTTATTTTCCTAGTGAACCTAGTCTGATGTTGCAGATAGAATTTAAGATATTTTTGGCAAAGAGGCTTGCGATATTTCGTGGAGCTTGTGCGGCAATTATAAAACACGTAATCTATGACGCTAATAGTATAGCTCATCTGGAAGATTTGCTTTATCTTGATTTACGTCTATGATAGATAGCAAAGAAGTAACGACATACATCTATATGTGGAAGTAGTTGTAGTAAGTGGTTAATTAATATCACCATTGATACCGTGGCAAACTTAGTGGCAGAAATGTGTCGACTTATTTTACAGGAGGTACCAATCCCCATAGTTGAAAGTTCATATTTTGTATTTCGTTATGTGCTGCGAAATGCACTTGTGTAAGATACGATGCATTCTCGCGAAGAGCATATGTGAATAGCACAGGAGGATTTAACGTTAAAGTAAGAATAGCATAAGTAATAACCTGCTTCGAGTCAACTGTAAAGAAAACAGAGATGACAAATACCTGAAACTATGTAAAATGTATTTACTTATCTTTTTATTTATCCCACTACCGTGAGTCTTTTTCTAAGGCAACCGTGCATGTGACCAAGTCGACCTTTTGTGTAGGCTTGTTCCTCGAACTCAGCAAGCGGCTGTCTAAGGCGTCTTGGTGGTGCGTTTAGATCAAGACATCCTTGGGGCAGGACTACCGTCTACAAACGGATGATATACAGTCTTCCCCTTAGCCATGTAAGAAACTCAGGTAACAAGAGCACAGGGAACAACTGCGTATTTCAAACGGCACCCAAAGGCGAGAAATAGTGCTAACCAGGTAGAACTGCTTGAAGGTGGAAGTGCGGTAAGATCTATCATTATATACAATGCAAACGTTCTTGGCTGTTTCGAAAGCTTCGTTTTGCCATGTTTAACAAGAGATTGTCTTTATACTGTACTTAAAGATAACAGTTGTCTTTTGAAAGATTATTCATTGCAATGCAAACTTTGACAATAGAAAGACAAACAGATTAGGAATAACTGTGCAGTAGGGAAGGTTGGTATTGGTAAGATGCTTTGTTCAGAAGCTACCCCTAGGCCCTTTTTTATGATGTGGGAAATGGTACCAGTTAGAGCATATTTTATTCACATCTTGTTGAAAATACGGCGGCTCAGGACCTGAAACTAATTGTTTTCACGAATGAAGTCAAAATGAAAGCCACATGCAGCATTTCTTCTTAACTTTCACATGTAATGTGTCTTTCCCAAAGTTTCCACATCATGTAATATGTCTGCAATTTTTGTTCGCATGCCCCGAGTAATAGTTGACGGAAGGCACTTTACAACTACCGCACCCTACTTTACACCATAGCCATAATCCCACTTTTCCGCCTCATATAACATCACTAGTCGATATAAGGAATATTTCATGTTTAACGCATTGCTATTGGTATAACATAATGACGTGTAATGCTTCACTGCAAGCATAACGAATATTTCATCCAAGGATTTGGCTTTCTTTCTCATACAATAAAAATCCTTTCGAACTCTCATCTAATCAATAAGCTCCGACTTCCATTGGTGCCGAAACAGTGGAAGTCAAGTTTATATCCTAATCAATGCCTAAATCACTCATATATCCTTAATATAATGGTAGAAATACAATAGCGTAGGACGTTCCAATAATCTAGCACGTCTTACTAACTTTTCTAGCACTTATGTATATACATATGTATGTTCAAAACCCGTTGAAAATTACTTCAATGACAGGTTAACATGGAAAAAGCAAGTTCTCCAAAAACATAAATTTCCACCAGATTCCACAGTCCTCTGCAAGGAAGTTGGATGTATCAGAAAATATCCTTTTCCAAGGCTACAAAGTAAAGTACAAATGTAGAGATACATGAACGTTTCAC
>LZCU01020326.1:1367-15174 GCA_001663935.1 Asymmetron lucayanum | reverse complement strand
TTTTTCCAGTCATACCGCATTCAAAATCGCTTTGGGCGCCTTTAAGGTAAAACGGCTATGCAGAATTCAATTGTGGATACTTTCTCCATCAAATATCTACTGAAGGCATATAACGAAGAATATCTCAAAAACTATTTATATAATAAATGTTCTTTGTATTGTTAATTTTTGCAGAGTACCTCAACGTCGACAGCATAAAAGTCGCCATCAGCTATTATGATTTCAGGTTGGTACTGAGTAGATACAACTTTGACGGCAACAACAATTCTTCAATTATCATAACAACTGGCAATATCTTATGTTGCTAAGTATGTATTGAAAAAAAGAAACCTTGAGTTGAAAACAAGACGACTGTTCAGTTTGGCTGTTTTTATACAGTTTGCCATTTCTACACAGCGAATTCTCATTCATAACATCTTGCAATCAAACAAACAAACAAACAAACAAACTATTGATATCCATTACAAGCCCTGTTTTTTAAAGCAACTAGTTACCGGATACATCTGAGTAGTAATCTGTACGAAGAAATTTGTTGATATATTATTTTTTTACCTATATAGTATCACTCATCCCGACTTCGACGGTCAACGACAAGGAACCTTGCCTAATCCAACATATGTGGTCAATCCCTTTGGGGGATGGCTGTCCATTTCAGGTATATCATCCTGTTTGCTGTCTCTCGGTGTTTCGCTTAGTTTCATCTTTTGAACAGCAACAATTGTTTATATCACTAAGACGTTTTGCAACAAGATCAACTTGGAAATTGAAAAGAAAACAATTAAAGCAAGTTGTCTAATTTTAATATTATTCTTTCTATAGTCCCCGCCAGTTCAAGATGGTATATGGTAACTAATTCATCGGATACGCTGCAAAACTTGTGAAGAAATTACTTTTGTTCAAATGCTGTTGAAATGTCCTACTGACAATTGTAACCTTAATTTTCTGTATCATGTGATACTTCTAACTTTTCTGTTGCTTTTTCCATCATAGATGACCCAGCCCTGGATTCTTTCTCTCGGTGGTTTTTGTCAGTCCCCGACGACAACTACGCGCGGGAAGGAACTCTCATTCTAATGCAACAAAATGGAACTGGCGTATACAGGTCTTCACTACTTTATACTGGGATGATTCTCTTTATCACCTTTCTTACTTCTAAAAACCTTGTCGAAGGATTATATGTTTCATATACTATTTGTGT
The DNA here is from genome assembly GCA_001663935.1 of Asymmetron lucayanum. Taxonomy (NCBI): domain Eukaryota; kingdom Metazoa; phylum Chordata; class Leptocardii; order Amphioxiformes; family Branchiostomatidae; genus Asymmetron; species Asymmetron lucayanum. The sequence goes on along the minus strand of LZCU01020326.1, from coordinate 13,976 downwards.
TATTGTAGATACTACAACGATGACTTCTTCCCCGTAGACGGGTTTGGGTACGGGTTTGAGGGACAGAGAGACTGCAACAACACCCTGCACAATTTTGGGTACGCTATGATCATTTCTACCTTTATATGTGGGCTTTCTATGTGTATCGTCGATATTCACGTTGTAAAACAGCCACTTGATTTGTGGATATTTATGGGAATGCATGTTGGTTAGCGGATTATATTTTCACTCGGTTTACAGGGGAGAGGGATCATTGATGGTCGTTTTAATGAGACTGAAAAGAGATACATGTACGACCCATTTGAAGGGTTTAGATGACAAATTTGTCGTCTATAGGGTGTTACATTGTTACAGGTTATAAATTGATGCTACACCATAAACTTGCGTATCCGTTCAAAATGTTCTTACCGTATATTTGTCAGAGACAGTGAATACTTCTAGAGTAAAAAGTATATTTTTGCAACGGGAGTCACAAATGTTTGTAATTTTCACGAATGAGAATGAAATGTTGTTCTGAGTACAAAACCGGAGCCAATTGTCGCATTATAAATTTATATAGATTTACAGCAGCTATTAGGGAAGCAATAGCCTACAATGGAAACGAGGTCATTGCAGTGGGCGGTGGGGACGAGGTGTGGCTCTTCATTGATAGGAAGAGAGTGATCGACCTCCGGAGAGAAAAAGGAGACGAGTCAGAAATTTCTTCTTGTAGAAGAGTGAGGCTTCAGCATTTCGAACCAGAAGGTAATCTGTAAGATATGCACTTGCTTGTACTGACTGTAACCAACAATATTTTGCATAGTATTTCCGGAAAAAAATATTTGCCTTACGAATGTACGAGGTGATCATTTCAATTCGAACTGAGTTTGAATACGTGGTTCTCACCAGTGTGATGTAGCCAGCGTCACAGTACGTTGAATTTTGGTGATTACTGTGAGTTAGAACTTTGTGCAGTGATTCACATACATGTATCTGATATTTGTGAACTATGTTATTATCAAGGAAGTGGAGGTGCTCTTATTACATCAGGTATTGTTACTGGTGGAGAATGTGTTATACATGGAAACGCAACCAGGGACACCGTGGAGTTAAACCTCACCGTAAGTTACAAAATTTCCACTCGTTCCTGGTGTTCAGGGTCAGCGGCCCTAGGTTATGTTATGTTGTATCCATTGATTCCAAAAATCTTTATTATATCTATATCACTATCATTCTGATTTTATATTTTAATGTTATATTGGATATGTATATCAAGTTTGAAAGACCTGAGCACTGGGCTACCTTATAAATCATTCAAAAAATAAAAATTAATAAATTGCTCTATTATAATATTGTATCTTTGTTATGATGTTTTGTGTAAATACTTCCGTTATAGGTCGGAAACACCTACCACCTTGACGTTTTCATGGCCGAACGAGAGCCCTGCACCTCGTCCTTCTTCCTCGAAGTTGAGGGAGTGGTTTTCTCTGTCCCGATGATTGACACTTTGACGGAAGATGGTGGCGTCGTTTTTAGTGAGTTTTATATAGCTTAGACACTAAATCAAACGTTAGGAACTGGATTGTGCGTTACATAAATCTGCATTTATACGTTTTATTACACTGATGCCTTAGGATATTTTCAAAAGTCGTTATTTATTTGTGTAATAAACATTAATCTGTGATAGTTGCGGCCATGACGAACCTTCCCAAAACTTGTCGCGTTCCATGGCGTAGCCTGGACAGTATGGACGTATTGATATCAAGATGTTAAAATATTCTATCATCTCACATTTCATCAATGTCGTTATTCCATTTATGTTTAGCAACGCAGGCAACGGGTTTCTCGAATGAAACCACGAAGAGCCCGACAGTGACGTTCGTCCCAACGGAGCTAATTAATACAAGTATGTTTGAAAATTTATTTTGAACGATCCACTGCATGCTCAAACATAATATTACTTTGGTATATTGTATTGTCCATAAGCATCATATCTCTATCTTAACAAATGTAGCACCGTTTAAAACAATTTAACTGCGATTATAAAGACTATAAATGGATAAAACGTCGTCAGTGCGAAATGATGTTTAACACACAACAACATCTACCATGTGCTCCAACTCTTTTTCGCCTATCTTTCTTAGCTCTTCATCGTTGTTGTGTTATTTTGAACAAACGATAGGAGAAGCCATACATTACACCAAATGACTAGAAATTTTATGTAGTAGCGGCTTAGGACTATCTGGTTTTTGCTTTTATTCGGTCGATCATTTTTTAGTTATCATTTCATTTATGTATCTACATCATTTAATGTTTTAGGTAGTGCACAGACACCAAACTTCTCAGTCGGAACCACTGACACCTCGACAGTGACGTCATTGACAACGGAACTGAATAACCCGAGTAAGTAGAAATGTTTGGTTGAAAGTTCAGTCGCATGAAAATCAGACATCAAGAAACCTAATGACGTCAATGCAAAGTAGGTGTTCAATGCAGTACAAAATAAAGAGAACAGTGAAAAACATTACTTCCTTCAAAAGAATATTACATAAAATGTATGTTTAAATGCCTGCACTTGACGTTAGCTATGTCCATATGTCATGTACGAAGAAGGTACAGTAATAAACGTGAACGTGATGCACATTACCCGGTCGTTATGTCCTCAACCACAGCGCCCATAAACATGACAAGAAACTACACAGAAACAACCATGACACCTGCGCATGGTGACCAGACTTCGCAACGGAACACAAGTACTAATGAGTCCGACACTGACCCTGCCGAGAGTCCAGCTGGGTTCCCTGTTGATTATGACGTAAGGATCCTGGAAGATCTTCCTCTGAACGGAGTGGTAGAGACCATCTCACTTGCAAGCGTGGCGTCGACTGAAAATTCATTCACCGTGAGCATTTTGAGAGGTATGTTTGTGTAATTAGCATTCAATTGTGGGTAAGGCATTATCTGACATCTACATGCAATATGAGGTGCATGAGACAAGATATGGACAGTTTCAGCTTCCGTATGTACTTTTATTCAGTCGTGCAGAACCAACATGGCCGACAGTGGGACGCTATTCCAGTTTTGATAACTGGGATTGATATACTACTTGTTCCCACGCGAATTTCAAAGATTCTGTCAATTCTGATATTTGAACATACAAAATACTGAAAATTGTTGGTTTACCGCCTCAGCTAAGTGCGTTTTGGTGGAACCCTGTGTTTTTCAGCCTCCTAGAACAGTTATCTAATTCTACACACACATATTCTTTCACCACACGTTAAGGTAATGACGCCGGGCACTTTACACTTACGAATGACACTGAGGAAGAGCGAACCTCCGCAGCAGCCTCCACGACACAAAACGTTACCTGGACAACTGTTGATGGGATGTCGTTCTTCCTTTGTAACCAGACCATCGCAGATACAACGGCAGAAACACTTACAGCGGGTAAAACCGTGAATTCTTCTTGCTTTAAATTTTAATCAAACATGATCACGAATATCACCAAGATCACCCTAAAGCATACAGTAGAGACACCCATTATAACATGGCATAGTAAACAAGTAAAATCTTACTCCTGCTTTAAACATTAGATAACGCTTTCTTTTTAACAATTACTTTGCGTCTTTGTTACATAAGTATGGCGTGACAAGAATACTTTGTGCAGTGCATTGATGGACTTTGTTGGAAATTATGTAAGTGGCCATTGATTTATGTGCATTGATACACATGGCCATGTTCCACATCTACGTTATAGACATTGTCTATCTCAAACTCTGTTCCCGACTGTTTGAAGATATACATTTTGGACCCCAATCTCGGAAAAGGTCTAGAAATAGAAATCTAGACAAGTATATGTACAACACGATATATATTATTCAACACTTTATTATATATCGATTCATTTTTTACTTTCTGCACCTTTTTATTTGTCGTCATGATCAGACATGCAGACATTCTTCATCACTACGAACTCGGCCCTGGTCACACTTGTAACTGCCGTGGATTATGAAGACGTTCAGCAGTATGAACTGGTACTGGCGGTAGAGGACAATAGCGTTTCCCCGACAAGGACGGGGACTCTGGCAATTAAGGTTTGCATGACAGAAACACCTTCATGGCAGCATTGCATACTAAAATACGTTTTACTATCCCCGTGGATAATATATAATAATCTCCTGTACATATATGTAATGGGGATTTAGAATAATACTTTTTTTTCAAATCGAGAATATATTTTGGAATAGAAAACATTTTCTGAAATTACGTATATTGAGAAACAAATGTAACAAATATAGCATTTTAACTGCAGTTTCTGTTTGTATGAGAAATGTACAGACATGAAATACATATGCCTGTGTCACAGGGCATGGACTACTTTTTGTCATGACTATGTCAGAGATACCAAATACCTCCGTTTTTGTCTTGACCAACATTTTCAGCTGTGTTTCACCATATTGTTGCACTCTGTAAACCAGCATAGTGTATATCAGCAAACATCTGTCCATCACGTACAATACTCCTATTCTTTCTGCTTAAAGATATTTGTTGAAGATGTGAACGACAACTGCCCGACTTTCACCACGAAAGAGTTCGACGTTGAGCCCAGACCTGTATTAAGTCCAGACCCCGTGTTCACCATTGAATGGCACGACAGGGACAGTGGATCTAACGCGGTAGTCTCGCTTTCCCGAACCAAGGAAATCAGACAGACGTAAGAATAAGATACTCTTTAAGCTGTCTTTCTATGTAGTACGCCACACTTTTTCCATTTATCTGGTACAAATTCTGGAACCGTAGACAGGCTGTATTGTGTACAACAGGAATCGATTTACAATCATGTGAATAATAAGTAAAATGGTTGTTAATCTTGTGAAATTGTTCATATCTTAGGCCCCTTCACCAGTTACAGTTTTCGGTCATCGCTGTTGACTCGGGCGTGCCGCCACGTGGTGACATAGCAACCGTTTCCATGACGATCAGTGATACATGCCTGTACGACAGCTTGAACGCGTCGATTGCCTACGACGTTAATGTGGACAACAATACTGGAAATGTTTATCTTCGGATTCCAAAGTATTACGTCAAAACCTTTGGTGAGTGTGTCATGTGCTCTCGCTGCTAAAATACGTTCGTCATGTGAAATTCCATTGTCTCTTTTTACGGTTATGTTAAGAGCAAACTTTGTGGTTGTCATCAAAACTTTAAGAGATGTTGCTAAGCATATGATATTTTTTCTACCAGAATGCTTTGAAGCACTTGGTATGGAGAGCGGAAGGATATTTCAGACACAGCTATCTGCTTCGTCCGCGGATGAATTTTATGGACCTGATGGCGCACGTCTCAACAACAAGGCATCTGCAGCAACTGACAGTGGCTCCTATGTCCTTGGAGGAAACTGGAGAGCTGCGACGTCCAACACTGACCAGTGGTTACAGGTATGTAGTATGTAGTATGTACGTGCAAGGGAACTGTACTTTGCTTTCTGTGTATTTTTGTCTGTTCGTTTTAAGAACTTACATATCCAAGGTAGATTCATAACTTCTCTTTTCCGTCGATATACCGTCGAAATAACAGAATAGATAACGTATCAATAATGGCTGAATCATATCACATGTTCGCAATGGTAACAATGTTATAATAACCCAATAGTCGTGCCCAAGGGTTGAAAAGGGTGGACGGAGTTCTTTATAAAACCAGCGAATTCGACTTTGCAGCCGTTAGCTGGCCCTAGTACTCCATGCAAAACGTTAAGTTCCCCTGCTATATGCTTACTGATACCGTGTTGAATGGGCATTGTACAAATGATAATAATTCTAGACTGATATGGAAGCGCTTCGCCGTGCTGATGGTACTGTACAATCTCGACCCAAATTAGATATCATTTCTGGAGGAGGTTGTCGTTAAAGGAGTGGTGATGCAGGGCAGTAGTAATGGAGAAGAATGGGTGGAGACGTACTTCCTTCTCCATAGCAACGACAGCGTCACTTGGCACACCTACATGGAAAACGCCACATCAAAGGTATGTGCGAAATCAATGACTAACAGTACATTTTAAAGGAATTAAATGCAGCAAAACATCTCGAACTTTTGTATCAGTAATTTACGTAACTTTTCTGTTACTTCTGTTGACACTTTATGTATTTGAAAAATTACTTTTGTTCGGGGTTATCCCCCAGGGAGCATTGAAAAGTGCCAAATAGGCGATATGTCTTCCCCTTGTAAAATAAACAAACAAACAAGCAATCAAACATTGATAAATTCGTCATTGTCGTACCGTAGAGATGGAATCATCTTTTAACCAAGGACGTCTTTCAGATTTTTAATGGAAGTGTGGACGCATCCACTCCACAACAAGAACTTCTTCACAGCCCAATCACAACTTCTCACGTTCGTATCAATCCGCAATCATGGCGAAATCGAATCAGCATTAGACTGGAACTGATTGGATGTACTGTGAGATTACAGCGTATTCGTAAGTTCCTTTATTATCAATTCTACAATTTTTACAGGTTGCGTCGTTATGACTCAGTGTTACAAACTTTAGTAATTCACAATTCACTGGGCGTGCCATTGCTTACCATTCATTTCCAGACCCGTACGAACGCCATAAGGTAAGGGGTTAAACCTACTGAATAAGGTTAAAATCCTTTCTTGTAAAACCCTATTCCGGAGGTCCCACGCATGACGAGAGCCACACTACCACGCTTATCGATAAAAGTAGAGGTCCGTGTCGTGCGAGTCTGGACAAGCAGCTTGTACCTATCAACTGCGTAGACCTGATGTGATTTTTTACGCCTTGAGGTTGATTATCGGAATTCAATAAAAATCCATCTAATAGTCTCATACCTGTTATAATCTCCAGGAGAAACTACCTGTGCGCGGTGCCCGACGACATACTACTGTACAGGGGACGGGCTGACCAGGCCTTGCGGGAGGTGTGACCCTCCCTCCGCCGACTGTGACCGGTCGCCAACCGAGCATTCGTTTGGTGGAGCGTCGGAGTGCAGCCCATGCCCCCTTGGTCGGGTTAGTCAATACTTGGTTAAAAGACACCTATACCTCTGTGCAACTGTTTTGTTATAATCTCAATGATAAGTATTAAATGCAATCTACAAATCATCACACAGACTGTCACAGTGGAATGTAGTACCAAATGTTTCAGACGCATTTGAACGGTTGAAGACAAATTACTTTGAAATGTATGGAACATAAAAGGCCCTGAGGATTGACGACAAAAGATCGTATGCTATATTATCTTATCCATCTTCCATAAGTCTGTTCGTAACTATTTCTTTCTCACCGGCCAGAATAAATGGTATGATGTTTATTTTTCAGATCTGTAAAGACGGCTACGGCCATGTATGCCCCAGGCACCAGTATGCGGACCCTTGTAATGAAACGGTACGACACAGCTTTGGCACTGTATAAATTCTTGTCTGGCTCAAAGTGGAACTTTACATCCAAGCAGCATAATTCTGAAGAGCAAGCATCACAATAACTACTGTGTAAGTGTTTGATTCCTTCTACAGACAACCATGATGGCTTTTCGTGAAGTGTTTTCATGTGTTTTATTGATAGCATTGTCCGGAAACATGTACGCCTTGTGAACCCGGGTATGCCTGCTTCTACGGACAGAGATACCAGTGTAGACCTGGATTTTATGGCACCGGTCGTACTGGTAAGTACTTCATTGTCCTAGTAATACATGATAAGAATACTGTCGAAAGTTCGAGAAAAATATGTATCGAGAAAAGTGTGTTATCTGACAGTTGCCACACCTAAAAGGCCTGTCCTATAGAAATACGGGTTGATATTTTAGTGGTGTGATGTATATAGTGATAAAAGTTTGATGATGATAAGATGGTATTTATAGTCAAAATTTGATAACACGCCGAGTCAGTGAGGTCATCTAATCTTTCCAACACAAGGCAGTTTTGGCCATACCAACGGCCCTTATCACGAGTATGAATCAAAGATCACATCAGAGGAGTAACGGTCCAGACGTGTTTTGGGTGTACTTTTTTTAGGAAATATTGATTTATCCGTGTCCTCTATGTAACGTCTCTAGGTTTATTCTCTGCATCCCTTGTCCGGCCGGTTCGTACAGTAACCAGAGCGGGGCCACAGTATGTCCCTGCTGCCCGGCGGGGTACTACAGCACCGTGGGGAAGACTGAGTGCGACCCGTGCCATCCCAGAACATGGTCACCTGGAGACTGTACGTCCTGTAGGGATTGCATAGACACAGACGACTGTAAGTAACACATTTTGCAATGAAACTTGATTGGGGTATAGACTTTGAACGGCAATGGTCCTTTTTATTTCCGATAGCAAATTGTGCAATAATGTTTTCTTGGTGTATCTGTACCAGCGTAGTATTTCACTTAGCGTGTACCATGACATTGCTGACAGGAGACCTATCAGAATTTTTTGTCGTCTGTTGTTGCTATATGTCATCGCAGGTCCCTGTCTGTCAAATCCATGTTTTGGTGACGTCACCTGCCAGAACATAAACTCCTCCCACTATATCTGCGGCGCATGCCCAGCAGGCTACAGTGGTGATGGAATTACATGTCAAGACGTTGACGAGGTGAATTTGAACTTTAACTGATAATACAGTATTATCATGCTGATATTTTCACACTAGCCACACATATTAGGGCTGCAATTTTTAGATTGATAAAGGATTGGAAGGGGGCAATGTAATTTTCCCAGATACTGAGAGAATATCGCCTTCCTCGTTTTTCTTCAAGTATATCTGCGCTTCATTAATCTGATTTCGCTTTTGCTTTGTGTTGTTCACGTGACGTATAGAAATATGACTATCACTCAAAAAGCTGCGGTTTTCAACATTCGTGGCATCCGCTAATGAACTCCATTCATGAGTGACAAATTCCTTCTATTCGAAATATTTCTTTCCGAACGTTGTTTCATTTCCAGTGTGCTATTGCATCCCCTTGCCACTCCTACTGTGAGAACACCAATCCAGGCTACATGTGTGGCGCATGCCCAGAAGGTTATAGTGGTGGTGACACATCTGGAGGATATGGTCTCGAGCATGCAGTCCAATATCCTCAAGTAAGGGCGATTTAGTACATTTTCGTCGAACATGGAATAAAAAAAAAAAACAAGACATCTCGACTGTTAGCAAGGTCATTACAGATTTTTCTATTAGTATTACCTTCATCCAGGTATCACGCTGTTTCGGTGGTTAGTTTTGCTATGCACTTAACTATAACTCCGTAGCAGATTTTTCGACATGGACATGGGAAAACATAATTTTCAAACGAGCTGATATCGCAATCGTGAAAGAACTAACATTGCTCGCTGAACACAATTTTCACAACGAGATGATTTTCCCCAATGATCTTTTCACCGTAGGAATAAATTTGTCTTAATATCCATTTTTGTCATTTCAATTTTGTCAAGATGTAGATATTATACAAGGGCCTTTTCGTCAGTTGGTTAGTCCCTTAACATAGGACTATCACAGCGAACTTGCTGACTCATAACTGTAAGCATGTTATCTTAAATTCTGACTAGTCTCTACATCATTAGACTTTTATAGATGTCATATCCAATGTTGTTTACAGGTATGTAAAGATGTGGACGAGTGTGATGAGGACAATGGGGGATGTCATCAGTATGCGGAGTGCATCAACACTCTTGTATGTTCTACGCACCAGAGTTACTGTTTAATACATACTGAGAATAAAAGAAATAGATGTTCTTACACGAGTTAAGACTGTGCAGCACTAGTTGCTTAGGTTCAAAGCCATCTAGTACCTCTTCACGTCAGTCAGCCACGAAAGACGAGCAGTTTGTCTTCATACCCTGGAATGGGTAACACAGTAGCAACCTCGTTCATTACTTTGCTGCATTTACTAATTACACTAATGTTAAGGTAAAAAGGAACTCCTAATCACAACAAACGGTTAAGATTTTGAAGTGTAGCAGTTTTTGACCCTACATTGTGGTGGAACTTCGTTTACAAGCAATTAATGAACTTTTCATTGTGATATACTCAATTTGTGATCTACAAGAAATACTAATAATGGTGAGACTAGCAACACCTTCTAACGGTAGCGGTCCACACTAACTGCAGAAACAGCAGATTCAGGCAACTTCTTGCCTTATGTGTTACCAGACACTTCAGGGTCCGGATTAGTGCTAGAGTTTAATTTCGGAGGACTCTAAATGTAAGAAGAAAATAATACGCTACTTTTCCGGGGTAACCTTTTTATGTGCTTTCTCCAGGGAAGCTACCGATGCGGCAACTGTGTTGAAGGTTACATCCGGGACATCTACCTCGGCTGCATCCCGGAAGACTTGTGTGACCTCGGCAGGCACAACTGTAGCAGCAGCGCCACCTGTCTGTCTCTGGGCGCCGGCAAGTTCAGATGCAAAGTAAGAAGGGCTTCTTAACAATATTTTTTGCAGAGGTCGCGTCATAGCGGATGTGAATACAGATATTACTTTTGGTGGGCGTTCATACAGTTTGAATGTAGTCTGTTGTCTACAAATGCGCATTTATATCATCCGCGAACAGCACCTGTACATATCCTGAAAGGAAAATAACTATACACGTTTGCTTTATTACAAATTTGTAACTAATATCATCGGCTGTGGGAATTCAACCTTCAGAACGTCTACTAAGCTGGACCATGCTAAATTGACAAAGTCAGGGTAAGCAGCTGCAATGTAACTAGCATGATCAGTATCTATTTCTTTATTTCATCGTCAACAAATTCCCGTAATCAACTTTCCTAGACTGAACAGTGCTCGTGATAGATCACAAGTGTAAACGTACATGGTCTTCTATACCTACACTAGTGCAACACAGGGTACGGAGGTGACCGTAATCATCTTTCCTAGACTGAACAGTGCCCTTGATACATCACAAGTGTAAACGCACATGGCCTTCTTTACACTAGTGCAACCCAGGTTATGGAGGTGACGGTAATCAACTTTCCTAGACTGAACAGTGCTCTTCATACATCACAAGTGTAAACGCACATGGTCTTCTTTACCTACACTAGTGCAACCCAGGGTACGGAGGTGACGGGTACCGGTGTGGACCTGACACGGACCAGGACGGCTGGCCCGACGAACCGGTCTCCTGTCTCACCCGCTGGTGCAAACACGTAATATATGTTTTTTTTATATGGGAGTATCGTAAATTAGAATAAACGACAGTAACTACTTTACATGGAATCAAAATGTGATCATCTCTACTCTGATCACGCAACAGTTGGGATCAAGGGTCGACTAACCCAACTGTGGTGTTTATGACATCATGGTGATTGGCAGGACCGTAAGAATAGTTAGTCACGCTCTTTAGCTTGTTTCAACATCTTTGTTCTGGAATAGGTGGAATGTATCCTTGTCATATTCTAATACTTGAGTATCAGTGTCCCGTAGCCAGGCGTTTGCTTGGCTCACAATTCATGGCGCTTTTATCGTAAATGGCCTTTTTAGCTCGATTCTCCGGATTTGCACATGAATTTACGCCAGGTTGTTAGGTCTTTAACGGATGTTCAATAGCTAACCTACTTACTTCTGACACGTTACTTCCCGAACGTGTGACGTCAGGGGAGAGTCAAAGGCAACTGGAAGTTACTATCCTCGCCTGTTTGTATGTGTTACATATAGGGTATATTTTTCAATCCATGGCCATCTGTCTAGGAACGCAGATGTGTGTTCATGGTATGGAACAGAATTAACTAAAAGTAGTATTTTGTTGATGATATCTTAGTGCTAAGTAGGTCTTTGTTCAGCACGACATTCATTCTCTCACTTTCACGCACTGCTTTCAAAGGACAACTGCCCCGTGGAGCCTAATAGCGGACAGGAAGACGAAGATGGAGATAGCGTAGGTGACGTATGCGATCCGGATGTCGACAACGACGGACGCCTAAATTCCGTTGTACGTGTTTCTTCTTCTGTCGTTTCATGTTTGGTTTTATTGATTGTGAAGTGATTTGGCAATAGCATAGTAGTCGTCTCAAACCTTGTTCTTTTTTATCAGTCATTACGCCAAAGTGACAAAGATTTGAAAGTGTCCGTGATCGTTGTAATTGTAGATGGTGTACTCAATTAATATCAGACATACAATTTATTTTTTCGAAGACTGATGTGGTTGTGACATTTTACAATGAGATGCTAACAAACAGTATGGAATATGCTTAAATTTTCAACATTTTACTAAAAGTTTTGTTTCGTATCCCACAGGACAATTGCATATTTGTTTCCAACTGGGACCAACAGGACACCGACGGTGACGGTTACGGTGACGTATGCGACACGTGTCCCCTCGTGGCCAATCAGGATCAGACTGACACCGACGGTGATGGCACTGGGAACGAGTGTGATGTTGATGACGATGGTGATGGTGAGTATGGTCGCTATTCTCACTAGTCATCAACTCGTCTAACAACAAGTTGCATTTTTTTTATTTATGATTAGAAGTTAGCAAGTGACGTTTCCGTCTAAAACATCGTCAACCAAACGATTAGCAATAGTCCTTATTCTATTTTCACGCGACACATTTGGGTCTGCAGAGCATCATGGGAATCTTGCATGAAAACAAATCTACAACTACCAGTTGTCCTCCTCATATACGTTTCTT
>LZCU01020123.1:0-17486 GCA_001663935.1 Asymmetron lucayanum | reverse complement strand
GTATGCATTGCGTACTTAGTATGCAACTCATACGCTACACAATACGCATATGTGTGACCGGGGCTTTACATAACTGTCCAGCGTTTCGGAGGCTGTCATACCCTGATGACTGACAGCCTCCGAAACGTTGGATTGTGAGTAAAATTCTGGTTTGGTAAGAAGGAACTTTGCTATAATAGAAAGAAGTTATTTGAAAAGTCTTTGTAACTTGATGCTATGGTATATTCAGTATAAAGCTACGGGAGAGCTGTTATGAATGCTGCGTGCACATCCTAAACTGTAAATTTCAACATTCACTTAATGTGGCGACCTGAAATCCTCAGGTGATGAAGGAAAATGCGCAAATCTAGTGTGACTATAGACTTCTGACACCCCCTAAACCACATGTCGTCTTTGACGTATGAGCAGTTTTTATCATTTTTATTACTTCTTGGACCTGCTTGAAGGAAGAGTCAAAGATGCATCACCATAGCTGCATCGTCCTTAAACTTGGTAGTGATGAATGACCTGGCTTTCCTCTAACACAGTTGATGGATGTCTCCAGGAAGTGTCAGTGTGCGCAGTACAGACAAAGCCACAACTCATCTTGCCCTGCCTAGCATTATAAATTATCCTTGTCAGTGCCATCTGCCACAGTAGCAACATGGTTGACATAATGTATACTTTTGATACTTATGATTCATGTATGATTTGCCTTTATATTGCCTGTATTTTGATTTACGTTTATATGATTGATTATCTGTTTCTGTTGTGCCTTGTTGTTTAGTTGGGCCCCCTTGTAAATCAGTCAAATGACTGAAGGAGCCACCCAACAGTCTACAAGATGAATAAATAAATAAATAAATAAATACCTTCCTAAGCCACAGCCCATGCCAAAAGGCTGTGGATGATGGACTGTGAAGGTGACGATCAGATAGAATCCAGGTAATTTCGTCAAGGCTGTGCATTACCTGTTGAAGCTGACTCTATGGTTGGAGTTAGTGGCAGGACTTGATTAAGGTTTGTGCAGGCAGTTTGGTTCCATGCCATGTTTTCATAATTTTGCTAATAATCTGTCGCTTGTTGACTTACCGGTGGTCTGAACCCTTCAACATAATTTATAAACTGATACTACATACATGTAAGCCTTGGGTGCAAGTTACAGCCACATTAACATACTTTCGAGACACTGGGATGTATGAAAGCTTAACACATAGAGGACGGCAGGCAGAGAGGCAAGGGGCCATCCTTTTTACAACGCAGGAACATGGCAGGAATAGGCAAGCGCATATGGCTGATCCGATGTAGCAGTGTTCCTCCTGATACTGCATGTCACAGGTGCGTGTTATCATTGTGGGTTCAATGGTACAAAAGATTTCCTTGCTGAATTAGATTGCATTGACTAGATACAAGCTGTGGATAGCCTTCGGTGCTGGGAAATAGGATATTTTCCTGGAGTTTCTAAGTGGATGTTGTCATTTTGGGTTGAATGGTACAAAAGCTGGCTTGCCAAAAATTGGATTGCATTGACTAGGCACAGGCTGTGGATATATTTTCTGCATGGCTATAAGCTGTTGGGAAATTGGACATTTTCCCAGAGCTTCGTATTCCATGTAGTAGGAGGTTGTCATCATGTTTCTGATCACTGAATAGTAGAAAAGAGTGGTTGCTGAATTGGATTGCATTCACTAGGTATAGGTTGTGGACAGTCTTTGGTTCTGAATATGAACTGTTGGGAAATGAAACATTTTCCAAGAGTTTCATCAGTGCGCGTCATAATTTCGGGTTGAATGCTACAAAAGGCTGGTTTGCATTGACTAGGCTCAAGCTGTGGATAGTCTTTAGACATTTTGCAGGAGTTTCCTATTATGTGTGATAAGAGGATGTCATCATTTTGGGTTGATTGGTACAAAAGACTGGGTTGTTGCAACTGGAATGCAAATAACTAAACTAAAGCTATGGATATGTTTGGCTTGCAGTTACATTATTATCGTTGGGAAATTTTTCAGGTGTTGCATAAGTGGGTGTCATCCTTCTGGGTCGAATTGTACAAAAGCTGGTTTGCTGATCAGAATTGGATGTCATTTATAACACTCTACATACATGTACATTGTATATATGGGTGGGTAGTCTTTGCTAGGTTATACAATGTTTAAGGTCCAGCAGAGTTATAAGTGACTGTCATCATTTTGGGTTGAATGCCATGAAGGCTGGCTTGTCCATTTAAATTGCATGGCCAGTCTCAAGCTTGTAATAGTTTTTGAGCTTTGATTAAATCTTAACATGTTATCAAAAGATCTCTCAATATCTTTTGAGACAATCTTGAGATGCTTCGCAAACATCTTGAGATTTCTTTCATTTTTTTCCTCTATATGAAAAAATGGCATAGAGAGGTCCCTTGAATTGCATAATTCTCCATTGTGTCAGAGATACTGTTCATCATACATGTTTCATTTAAATCTTGCCTGTAGGTACGTACATACGTTACTCTGGGTTTCAGGATCCCAGCCATCCCTCTTTGGAACTCCCTCAGAGCTAGATGAAAAACCTGAAAGTCAGCCATCTGGGGAAAGACAGACTGTGTAACTCTCCTTTTCGCAGATAGGCATCACAGTGTGTTTCTGGACTGTAAATTAGACTTTCTGGACTGTAAATTTGACTTTCATCGATGGATTTAACCAGTTTATGGGCCCTGCCAGCCCCTCTTTCGTCAGAGAAAGATTGAAAACCTGATCTGTATTAGAAATTAGGCTCATACATTTATGTTGGAATGCTTGTAACGTGTTTCCATATGGATGTAATGCAGCCGGCTTTAAGTGCAGTCTTTGAAGTTGATGATGCATCTTGTTCCACATGGGAGTCCAAGAGTAGCAGTACAGTTGTTCAGTGATGTACAGTAATGTAGATTATACACTGTCCTTATAGCTCATTCTAGTGGTAACCACAGAGCTGAGTTCACGGTTTTAACTAGTGGGAACTGGGAGAACCTGGTGCAATCTGGGTCTGGGCATCCTGGTTGGGGTTGCAGATATCCTTTGGAAGGAATGTAGAATGTATGTAATGCTATGTAGAATGGGGGTTCCATGCTCCAAGAGGAGCCTCATGCATGTTAAAGGACAAAGGCTAACAACCTCTCTCTGTAAAATATACATGTACCCTGCTACTGATACATCAAGATACTTGCTGCCCTATATACTATAAATGCATTTAATTTCGCGGTGGTTTTAATTTCGCGGAATTCGCGGTGACCTCTAAACCGCGAATTCAAAACCACCGCGACTATTCCCTAGTACATTGTACTGTACTATAGAATTGCTTCAACCGCGAATCTAAATCCCCTCGAAAAGGTCTGTTTTTCTCCTACCGCGAAATATAACCACCGCAAAATTAAATGCATTTACAGTATGTGCTGCAAGGCACAAGGAAGGTCCAAAGTGCATTCGACAGTAGTGCTGTTGACTCTCAATCTTGCTTGAATGTGTAAAAGCTTGCAGATAAACTCATTGGCTAATGTTCCAACTCTTTATTGATTTGTGGATATCATAGATTGAGTAATTTTAAAAATGCTTGACTGTAACTAAACTTTTGTTGTACATCCCTTCAAACTTACAAGAAAGAGTACTGCAAGCAAGCCTTACACTGTATGTTCACTAAAACTTTCCTAGCTGGAGGAGGAAACATTTTCTTGGAACTGTGCTAAATTAGGACAAGTAGTCTTGCTGTAGCCAGTTTGCTCTTCTATCATCTTTTTAGTGTATACTGTTCGACTGCCCCAGGACACAGTCCTTATACTTACAATTTTTTGTAGTTTCTGTCATGAAAGTTATTATAAGTTTCTGTCTTCAAGAAAAAGCCATTTATGCTACCATTTTTGTGAAGTATTACAGATCACAATCAGCCATACTGTAACTGCTGCCTCATACATTGCCAGACATGGGAGCTACAAGATTTATCTCAATCATTTAATGCTCTTGCTGAAAAGCCAGGGATCTCCAGCAATATATTTTCCATGCAGAGTTCAGCCCTAAGCTGTCAGCATGTGTTTTTATGACGGCTCTGGGAGTGAAGTCCCCCAGTGATGTTCACATCTGCCTCAGTCGCCACAATGACTGTGCCAACTCTCCAACGTCACCTTGTGTCAATTGCCTTAGGCAGTGGCATTATATGTAGCCTAGCGATAGCTACAGCTGGGCACGGGGTCTCTATTGTATGATTCTCATCAGTCTATAGTATAGGGGTTGCCTCAAAAGTTTCAACATTCCTAAACAAAATCAACACCATAAGAAGTATTTTTCTTTCTTTTTTATGTATTTGCTCAATGCAAAGCTGCCATTTGTACGCACAGAACTAGATTAATGGGAAACATCATGTGGTTTAATGCAAAATTACTATTAGGGAAATGGCATTGGAGGATGGTTATGAAGGCTTGAGGATTATATTTAGGAGGAAAACAATTGTCAAGGAGAGAGTTTATAGTTTTTCAGTCCAGAAAATGAAAGTGTTATCAAATAGAATGAATTGTTGGATTTTGTGTTTAGTAGTGTGATTAGAATATCTCTACATACATGTAGTTGAGGGAGATATCACAAGTCATGGTGCATCATAAAGTCCAAAATGCAGTTTATGCTGTATGATAAATAATATATCACTTATTAAACACCTTGAATATTCAATCAAGTTGTTTCTTGTTAGTCTAATAAGAGGTTGAACTATCACTTGAAATAAAAAGAATTTTGCTGGTAGCAATTGCTCTTCCTGAATATAGTGTACCCTTGTTCTGCATCATTTTGAAGGGCAACTTGAATTACTTTGAACTTTTTGATCACCATCTCTCTTTGATGTACCTCAATGTAGGGTTTAGTATGTTTCTAGACATGAAACTCTCAGTCTACATATATTTATGGCTTGTTTGCTTTTTTTGATGAAAGTGGAACTACTACAGAAAAGGATGGAAACTTGTCATCGTGCCATGGATCCACCCTTTACAGTTGTGGATAAGAGTCTCATAAAGTGAAACATACAGCTAGAGGTCGTCAGTATGTCCTTCAGACATTGCTGCATGGTGGAACCCCTGGTGTGTATCGATAGCCTGGGGGAACCTGTCGATAGCTTGGAGTTCTCTGTCGATTACAGCCGATCAGAAAATAATGCAGCAGGGCTGACCCCTTTCAGCAGAGACAGACCGGCTGGCTTTGGAAGTCAAAACCAGGTCACAGTGGAAAACTTGGTGGGGATGATACATTAGATTAAAACAGTCTGTAGTTCTAGACAGTCTAACTCTGGGAATTATTAATTTTTTTGTAAATAAGTTGACCAGATGAGTAGACAGCTGTAACAATGTAAGGCATGTAACTAATATGCTGGTGTCTATATAAGGTGTCTGAAGGAACATGGCCAGTTTCCCAGAATTCAGAGTACTAGTAGATTCTCCAGGGTTCAACTCTATGGAAGAATTTTGGAGAAGTCTGTGGAGAAGTCTGGGAGAACGCTGGGAATTACGCCCACTTAACATTGATGACAGTTAACCCCCTGGGCACGACGGGCCAAAAGACTGGCTTCATGAATATCAATAACCGTTGGCTCCTGTCAAGGCAGATTCCACACTGTCTGGAATTAAAGCCGTGTCCAGGGGGTTAAACATTTGTGTGACATGCCTGCAACGTTGCCGGCAACTGTGTGTAAAGAAGGAAAAAGGATCGTACGATAGTTCTTAAGGTAAACCATCATGTGACAGCCTCAAGGCTGGTCGCACGATGGTTCAACGTGCATTGCTAGGCACATTCGGCAAAGTATCGGTTTACACAATGTGTGTACAAAGACAACCGTCGCTGACAATGATAGTCACACCACAGTATACTGTTGTCAGTGTAAAGTCAGGGCCTTACTGCCCAGATCCAGAATTCTGGAGAATTCTCAGAGTTCTGGAGAATTCTCAGAGTTCTGAGGAATTCTGAGGGCATTTCCCAGAATTTTGCAATAATTCATGGAGAAGACATATCAGGATGAAAGTAATCTGAGGCAGAGTATGTATAGTGATGATGGACAGATTAAAGGATCTTTTCACAGGTAGCTATCTTTTATGGATTATTTTGTGAAGTTTGATTTTAATGTTTACTTGCGTGCAAGAGTTACATGTAAGCTTCTTCTTTCACAAGTCACAATTTACGACAGCATAATTTATATCTCTGTGACATTTACCTGTTTTATAGCTAACTTCATAACAATTAAGATCAGGACCATTTCAAACTATAACATGCCATTTCAAAACTTAGAGCTTTAAGGACTATTTTGCTTCTACTCACAGTGGATCTGACAATTGAATGTGGCATACCAGTGGTATCAACTACTATATACCCGGCCTTCAAAGAATGTAAACAGTTTTGATTAGACTTTCATACTAGAGTCAATTTAGTGCCAAAGTGGTCACGAACCCTTTTCAATCTATATCGCCTGTTGGACCAACATGTAAGCACCATTTGAAAGACTAATTAGGCTGATAAGGTCCCATTGCAAAGCCTGTCTTTATGTCAATTGAACTTTTCACCTCATTTGGGGACAAGCCTTCTGGATGGAAAGGAAAATATAACTTTAGTTTAATGCAATGAGCAGACTAGAATTGGACTGAATCTACTCATCCAATATTTTTCTTAAACCTTTACCCAATGGGTCATATTACATTTAATAAAAAACTGGAAAATCTTAAGAGTAATCTCAGTTTTGGTCAATCTAAGATATATCTAAAGATTTAAAAAAATTTTTTCACATGTTTGAAATATCTGAGATGTTTTGTAACATCAACCATCTGGATATTTTTGGAGTAGATGAGGTATGACATTTTCTGCCCTTTATTTGGCAATAGCATAAGACAGATTTTCCTTCCTTTTATTATTATTAGTATTATTTAGTGAAAATAAGCATAAGGCCAATGGAGTGTTCCAATGTACTTGTCTCTCATGAGTACCTGAATACTCTAAACACTGTATGTTTTTTGTTGATGAATCATAATGCAATATGTTTAGTTCACAAAGAGCACTTACTTAACAGGTGTAACAGGTGGCTTTCATATTTTTTTTCATGTTAAAGTTCTAGGTAAAAATTTAGGCTTTTAAGACCAGTTTTGCTACGACGAAAGCTTTCCATTTTTTTAGACATTTCCAATCTTATTTATAAAGAAATCTACCCCCACCCTTGCACATACTGGCTTGCCCCTTCCCAATGTCTGGCACGTAGTGCATGCCTGTGTTCTGTTTACACCTGTTTGACACTCGCCTATCAATGCTTTAGTACTCCCTAGCACACACAAATGGCTCAACAGCCCTCCAACCTGCCTGCAGGGATACTGTTAGCTGTTCTAGCCATTCACTGTTGATCAACCACAGCATACCTTCCTACTTAGTTACATTTCCATGCCGCCGGAGAGGACCAAGTGTGTTCTTCTCCCATGATTAGAGGAATTCTACACACGACGTGTGCGTTTACCATGTGTTTGGTGGTGTATGGATTACCATAAGACGTCCTGTGTATAGCACATGGTGCATGACATGCATGCAAGTTCTGCGGATCTTTTGTAACACTGAAATCACCCCCAACCCTCGTGTCAACCAAAGGGTACAGACGACATGTCTTCTTCGGTTTAGCTGTGGTTTACCGTTGACTTATCATGGCTACTTGGTTCAGGAAGGAAGGACGGAAGAACTCTACGAACAACAACGTCAAACAAACGCCCATGCTGCAGTACTACTACCACATGTAGGTGCCATGCTTTCCTGAAGTTTGTTGTATGCAAGCATGCAAAACTGGGCAATTAGTTTGAACATAGAGTCAGTTTGACTATCTGGTATTGACTTGTTTGCTGTTTGGATTCTGGTCTTACATGTAAGCATGTAGAGCTATGTAGGGAAAGCTATTATGACTATTTAGTATAGTAGTGTTAGTGAAGTGGTTTTGTAAAATTCCATTGTGATTTTCATGTTCTTAACAATTTTACCAAATCAATACCGTTTACACTTGTCTTATTTATTGCTGAATGGTTGTTGTATGATGATGATGATCTCAGGTCAAAGCAACAGAAATAGGCAGGCCATACTTTTCTGAATACCTTTAGTCTTGTTATTTTAGTGATTATACAAACACAGTATACATGTTCATGTTCTTAAGAGAGGCAGGAATTTTGCCATGTAAAGACTTGGGTAGTTCGTAACGTTAATGGGCACTTTATGGTTGTTCGAGATCTCAGGTCAAACCAACAGAAATAGGCAGGCCAAACTTTTGCAAATACCTACAGTCTTTGTAGGGACTGCAAACACTATATAGTACATGTTCATGTTCTTAAGGAAGATAGGAATTTCACTACCGGTAATGACAAGACTTAATAAAGTGGTGTATAATAGGTGTTTAATGGTTTTTCATATCTCAATTCAAGCAAACAGAAACATGACATTGTGATCATTTCTTTGTCTCTGGTTTACACCTGGGCCCTCTCTATACTAGGTAGCACTGAGTTGCTCTATTAGCAGAAGTCTGAAGTCTTGTTTCAATTTGGTACCAATGTATGTCTGATTTGCCAGTTTATCTCTATGCTACATTGCTGTTTTGAAATGTCCGACTCCGTGCCTGGATTTTGACGTAAAAGTTTTGTAGGAGGAAGAAGGACATAACGTTATAACGTTACATGTACAATGTATAAACAAACAAACAAAAAAATGTTTGGACTCTTCAACAAATGGACTTAAAACAGTAACCTCTAGATCTCAAGTACTTCTTTTGTAGTACTGCTTCATTTTTTTAGCATTTTAACCAGTAAAATTACCATGATCACTTACTTATGATTTAAATTTGTGCACCTGTCAGAATACAGCCCAAGGTATGGAAATTGGGGCTAAAGGAGTGGTATACATGTTGTCTACTTGTTGACTATTTCTAAGTTCCCTTATAGGTAAGAACAATACTTACCGTAATGTTCATGTTAACATTCAGAAAGCTCCTTTCCTTTATTTTCTTTCAGATTTTCCTATATGCAAAACATTTTCCATCATACATTTCACCAGCATGTTGGTACATGTGTCCCCCTGGGACTTATTGTGATCAATAACAGTTGGATTAAAATCAATGGCAAAAAGCTAACAGCTAAGCATGCAGGTCCATCTTTGCTTTAATTTGTAGCTCACTCATGTATAGTGTCACCGTAACAACTCTTCACTGGTATGCACACTGTACGTGTAGTTGTGGAGATATGAAGACACGATTTTTAAAGAACATTTAGGATTTAGCTTTCACGTTGATAACGTTACCATCCAGTTTGGTTTGTTCCTGCCTTATATATCACCAGCACACATCTACTTAGGGTTGCTGTTGACAAAGCAAATATTACAAGGCTGTTCTTATGCATAAACAGGGTACCATTTGCATCGTATCCATTAAGCTTGTCTAAATTATACTCCTATCTGAGAAGCTTGATTTCAAACACTTCAAACTAAGGAGAATTATTGAGATGCTAATCCTGTCGATTTATTTACAATTATGTCCTATCATGCACAGTACAATTATATAATGGACTGTGTCAGACAAGGAACTGTCTGTCACCATGGAGTTCAAGGAGTTTTCACAGGTTTCCACGGTGATAGTAAACCCTGACATGTTATTGGACTGGGTTTGATGGAACCTCTGGCTCCTATTGGTACTTTGTATTTTTTAATGAGTCTCCTCAGTTAGGAGTGAATAGCCGCAAGCTCACAAGTAGGGTGTCTAATTTAGCCCTGGACGGTAAACTCCCTTGACTTAATGGCTAAAAAAATTTCTGTATAAAAGGATACTGGCTACAGCTTCTGACTCCGGTTACAGAGTTCACAAGTGTCAAGGGGTACTCATATTCATGAAGACAACCATCAGCCTGCTGTGAAGGGCTGTAGAGCCGATAAATCGGCGCATTGTGTCAAGGGGGTTGAAGTTTGTGAAACACAGGCTCTGTCATATCTTATGTACTGTCTGTATTTCCCATATTCAGGCATGTGGAAACAGCTAGGGAGAGGCACAGGTCAAGGAGGATTAGGCATTCCAGAGTAATGTCTCAGAGGTTAAACCCCGGTCTTACATTTATGTGCTGTCTGGGAGGGTACATCATAATACATGATGTGGTTCCCTGTAGGCTAATGCAGCATAATCTATCTAACACATTCCACAACATCGCACATGCAGCAAGGGAATCATGCATTTTAAATGTTGCATTGGTGTAATGTTAATAGTAGACTGTATTCATTGAATATCAATCAATGATTCGTCTTCTAGGAGCCTCTAGCTTGAATGGTATTAAAGTTACAAAAATATAGTATGAGACATGGGAGCCTTTACTTAAGATATCACAGGTAGGACTTGGAAGATTTTACCTAAACTGTTGCAGGTACATGTAAACCAGTTAACTGAAGACATGTTAGATTATGAGAGAATTAATTGATAGACATTTTAATACATGTAACTATTTACATCTTTAGGTAATTTTGTACTATACAAAGGCAATCGTTGGTAAAGCGTTATCATTGTGCCATCTTAGGTAATCTTACACTGATGTCAGGGACGTTTACCTTCCATTGTGGCACAAATTTATGTTTACATGTATTAAGTGTTGTCATTACAAGGCCTTTGTACTATAAATCACTCTTGTACTGACAGGAGCATTACGTTTTAGGCACTGGTGTTGCACTGTGCAATACATGTATATACTCCTTATATTAGGTTAGAGGTAAGTGCAGAAAGTAGGCAGGTTTGGCATTCCCCTAACTTTATCAAGAAGTGTGGTAAAGGTACATGTAAACTTTTAGGTAGCTTGATCCAGGGTAGCTTATCTTCCACTGGTCATGACAGGAAAGACTGATCAAATATACTGTGTACACTGTTTTAACAGTTTGGGAAAATTCTCCTAGTTCTTTTCAATGGTACAGTGGACTATGGCTTAATGTCCCATCCCATGGACAGCAGTCATTTCCCATAAGACTTAGTATTGTGCTGGAGATCTGTAACATTCTACTCTTAAACTGGTGACTGATGGCTTGTAAGGTGTAGCATCCCTTCCAACGTGAGCACAGCATGGAACATGTTGTTGACAAAACAAAGATATACCTGTCTGCCCACTTCATCAGACAGTGCCGTGTCACGACATCACATGCCACAGTTATAACTACCTGCTTGGTGATTTACTGGTAAACATGTTTGCTGTGATTCGGGGTCATAGCTACATCCGTCATTTCAAGGAATTTGGTGCTCATGAGTCATGACAGACTGTAAATCCTTTGTCAGGCCATACCAATGTGATTTGTTGGTTGTTGGATTTTCTAATTACAAAAGTTTAAAGCAGGTGGGTGAAAAAAATATGAACTGCAGGCACTCTGTGGTAGACTCCACATTACCGATATTCACAACAAATTGTGAATTTTTGATGCATCAATAAACAGAACAGGCAAAAGTTTGATACAACAGGTGAATACATTTTGATGAAAGCTAAACTAGACTTACGCCAAGTTACGGTGGTTTTGAAGTGTAGGCCCTGTATGTTTAGCACAGCCTTTAATAACAATACTGTAACTTCATTTCACTTCACAGTAGTTACATTTTGCAGTAGGAGGAGAAACGAAATTTTCACAGTGTTTTTGATTCAGATTTGAAACAATTCTGTTGTACAGTAATGATTGATCAAAGATATATTTGCAGTGTCATGAATTCGCGATAGTTTCAGTATTTACTGTAATAGTATTATGCACTCATGAGGTACTTCTCAGTGGTAATCCTAAGCTAAGGTGGATGAGGGGATTGTGCACTAGCAGTAGGATATTTGATAGGATTAAATGAATGCTTCAATGAAGCTGAAGATGCCACTTGTGGCAAAGAGTGACTCACTCACTCACTGATGGATTGTTGCAACCCAATGAAATGAACTTTGACATAGTTGAGGGCTGTAGTGGCCTGTTGGGGATAGACAAGGCACAATTTTTGTCTCCATGATACCAACATTTTTATTTTAAATGGGCAGGCAAAAGAAAAAGGCATTGTGAGACTACCTGCCTTATTTCCCATGCAGCCATGTAGTGATTTAGTACATTGCTGCATGGGGAATAGTTTTACAATACCTTTTTTGGCCCAACTGCTTTTTTTTTTTAATCCGTGAACCAAGAAATTAAATTGGTGTGGCCTTAGTAGTGATGCGAATTTTCCATTTCCATTAGTGCAAGCAAAAGAAAATGTTGTAAGTCTAGAGTACTACAAAGGATGGGAACTTCATACAGTTGATGGATTGAATTAGTCTAGAATAACGTGAGTTTCTAGAATGTGTCTGAAAACAATATTTTTATAAATAAGCATTTACCTGGTAGGACGAACTTGAAATGTTGCACACAAAAAATGCAGTTACTTTGCCAATCATTGTTACAGTAGTTTCTATCACTGTGTTTTGATACCTGTGTATTACCTCAGGGTAATGCACAAAGCACATTTCTTGCCCCTGTGATAAGTAAACCCATTATTGCTAGTAAAAAACGAAGCTGCTGCAAGACTAGAGTGTCAGCTTCATATTGTTGATGAATGGTATGGTATGGTGGATAAGATTAGAGCAATTTACAGGCAGTTCCTGGAATGGTGGTTGTGAAGAATGTTCAAGCAGTTGCCAGTAGGACAAAGTTGAAATGTTGCACAGGATAAATAAGTTCATGCAGTTACTTTGCCAATTATTGCAGTTTTGATTACTGTGTTTGCCACGACGGCATCTGTGTATTAACTGCAAGCTCATGATGAGAGTGGTCTGAGATGTCACACTTTAAAAATAGCATTATATATTTAAAGTAGTTCTCATAACTGAATCTATAGATTCTGAAGCAGATACGAATCTTTGCAAACAAGTTAATTTGCTTTCAGGTGGTGCATATAAAGTTGCATGGTGTCACTTGCAACTTGTTTCACGGTTTAGGAGACTATTATGATGATGTGTACAACATCTGGTTTGACTCTTATTTATATCTGAGTACATATTGTGATATGTAAATAAGTTCTCCAAAACTTATCCCTGCATGATGTGTTATTAATACAGGATAGAACTGCTCTAGATAAGTGTACAGCTACTCCAATCATCAATCTAAGTACACTTACATGTGGACAGTTGATAGTATAGTTAATCATGTGTCATTTCTTTCAGGGTACAGGAGGCTGATGGGAATTTCTTTGAGAGTTTCACCGCACTGTCATGGCGACAAGAGAACCGGAAACTACGAGCCAGCAGTGAGGTAACTTTCAATAAATAAGATATATACAAATGTAAGGTACTGTCATTCTGATAATGTGCAATTATGCATAACACTTGCATGGAAACCGTTATGCATAATTATGTATAAACCTATGAATCCTTTACAGTGCATAATTATGCATAACCCTTGAAACTTATAAATAATTATGCATAGTTATAAATAATCACACACAGCTAAACAAATCCCTAGGGGGTCATCAATGGTTGGTACATCATATTCTTTGCCCCATTCTGCCTACAGTATGCAGAAATAATTTTAAAATATTGATTACACCAAGACTTGTTACATTTTGAATATTTCCAATTTTAGCGGCAAAACAATGTATAGGGTAGCTTTAAAAATGGGCATGAGACACTTCGTTTACCACCTTCCACCTCATTTTTCTTAACACATTTTGTACATTGAGTTGTTCTTGACATAAGTGTCCTTCTGTTTGAAGAATGTTCTTGATTAGCGCCTAAATTCTACTGAAATCATCTGGAGCTTCCTGCCTTAACTGGCAATATGCAGGGTAGCCTGCGGAGTTGAATAATTTTTCTACCCATCAGTTTGAATAAAGTTTGGAAAAGAGTGTCTTTCATGTTCACCCTTAAACATTGTAATTACACGAGATGAGGCAATTATACAACAAAGGCAAACTTGTGTAGGCAAATTACCTAGTCAGTGCAGTAGAAGTAAGCAATGTGTTGAGGTACATTATACAAAACATACCTTACACCCCAGCCTTTGAAATGTGAAGAGAATTCAAAACCAAATACCATAAAAATACTTCTGCTTTGATAGAAGTATTTGTCCATGGGGAAAAATCTGTCTTTTTATGTTTATTGTGTTACTATCAAATGCTCTGGGTTAGCTGAGAGTTTTTTTGAACACTTATATCTAAGCCAAAATGTACCAGTTTGAAGGGAGGCATCACAATGAGTTATAATAACGGAAAAGAGCGTGAAAATAGTTGCAGTATGCCAAGAATTTAAAAATATATATCTACTTGTTTTGTCAAAATATGGATTAAAAAGTGAACTAGAAATATCAAGCTATCCATTTCTTCTAGGAAAGAGAATCTGTTCTGAATTTTTGGTTTAGGGATATTTCCACATGGTCATCATATCTTTTTCCATTATGACCAATATGTATGCAGCACAGTTTGCAGTCCTTTCAATACTTCACTTCCCATGATAGCTTCATACACACGCACACAGAATCCATGCATCGTGACTAACAACAGATGTTAGGTGCAGGAATGGGTCAACGACTTGACATGAGATATGGGGTTTCACACATCAATCATGCTACAAAATGCCAACATGATTGCCTGCTTGATTGGAAAATGATTCAGCTCTCAGGGGTGACCTTCTTTTCAGCTTGACGCAATTCTGGCAGGAATACCCATAGAGCATAAGGGTTTAATCAGCACAGTTTCATTGTAGATGTCTATTTGCTTCTGTGTGTGCCGTAATGATGAAATGAATGTTCAGAAATGTCACACGAACTGGCAAACGGATGAACGATGATGACAATAGACTTTAACATGAAATGTTAGATTCAAGGTGAAGGTCAGATATTGTATCCGTGTTGTGTGCATTAAAGGGTGGGTTTTACCCTTTGGCTACCAGCTCTGCAGGTACAATTTTCCTATATTACATTGAACAACTTCCTGATCCTTGCTTATCAAATTTTATTCAAAACTTCCTAATGTTGAAGCCTTATCAGATTTCATGAGTATAACCATAGACGTTCCATTCAACAAAAGTTTTAGCAAGAATGTATCTTAGACTTCTCCATGTTACCTAACTCTGTAGCCAACACAGATTGGGTAGCCAAATGGCTACTTCAGAGGGCTAACTGTCAAAACACAATACAGGTTTATTTGTAACTGTCAAAACACAGTACTGGTTTCATAACTCTGAAACTAGAATCATTCAATTTCTCCTGTCCTCCATTTTATAGAATGAGAGATTATTTCCAGTTTATCACTAGATTGAATGCAATTCATTTTCTTTATTTATCCAATATATATTAATATTATACATGTAGTTTTAGCTTTGTGTCAGTCACGGTTCTAACCATCATCCATCATTGTTTAATTTTACAGACTTTTGCTGCACATGACAAATGACAATTTTAGCCTTCTTGTCATCTTGACAGAAAAATCAGCATATTAATATAATAATTTATTAAAATTTGTTTTAAAGTCAACTCATATTACAATTTTCCTCTAAGCAAAATTTAACCATCTTTGAAATGTTGTCAATCTTTAGCAAAATCAACTAAGGCTAGAATTGCAATATCTAATCTTGAAGATGGAAACGTCTGGTACAAGTTAAAGTTAAAGTACAGCTGTTTCACCCTGTCATACTGAATGCCACTACAGTACAGTAACTAGTACTGTGTTTTTGCCTTTTTAAAAGTAATTGTTCCATCTTCAGTTACCAAGTACTACAATGTACATAACAACTGCCTTTATCTGAAGTGTTTCCTGAGCACTTCTCTCTGTTAAAGCTGGGAGACAGACGGCTCATTGACCACTGAAGTCTTTGTGTTTTTTTGTAGCATTAGTTATTATAGAGTGCCACCATTTCTGGCTCTGGAAGAATGGCATTCAGATAAGTACAAAAATGCACTGAGTGCCATATGTGATTTCCCACATCAGCCACATTGTTC
This sequence comes from Asymmetron lucayanum, assembly GCA_001663935.1. Classification (NCBI taxonomy): domain Eukaryota; kingdom Metazoa; phylum Chordata; class Leptocardii; order Amphioxiformes; family Branchiostomatidae; genus Asymmetron; species Asymmetron lucayanum. The sequence continues at coordinate 1,563 of LZCU01020123.1, read as the reverse complement.
CTGACTGCCAGATGTTGGTGTAAAAAGCTCATACGCAGTTTCAACTTGTTGGTCTCACATACTTATCACTGCTATAGTGATACAGCAGGAAAAAACAAGTCACTTGTATCAAACGTGCTGAAAAGCTATTGGTATTGTTACCAAGTAGGTCAATGACCTAAACTGTATTGATTCAGTTATTTCTGTGCTGGCACAAAGAGCACTACACATGTTTTAACAGGAAGTATCCACAATCAAATTGTCACCAATGTCACTGATGAAAGTAAATGTCCTTTATTCAAAGCATATCATATTCTCTATTTAATCTCAAAGCACAATTAGTAATACATGTAACGTAATACAAATGACTGACAAGGGGAAGTTCTTACCTTTATTATTGATAGAAAGTAAAAATAAGACTAGACTTGTAACAATTAATAAAATTGTCAGAATAGCACAACATATATTATGTTGATGGCTATTTTAGAGAACAATGTGTGTTTTGTTGTGAGGAAAGCTGTGACAGTCAGTAAATAGCAATAGACTGTTGTGCTCTCCAGACAAAAAGAAACAATTTCAGCACCTTCAAGCCAAGCACAATTATTTCATTGTCTAGATGTGTATGGTCCATGATAAACTACTTGTTGTTGTGCTTGCTTGCCTTTCTAACTGTTCTGCTTCTTTAGTGTGTTTCTATGGTGTCTTTAGCTCAGCCACTCCAGAAATGCCATTGCTGCAAAAGTAAAACCAACTTGAAAAGAACTAAAAGTTTGTTATTCGGTTCGTACTTGGAGGCACATGCCTTGCCTTGAGTCCTTGCAGTTGTATATCAATTTACCGCATTGATTCTCAACATTCATGTCTACAAGTTATGAACGATGTCAAAAGACGTAAGGAGAAAGTCATTATATACATGTACATACATGTAATGAAATTTCTGTCATATTGTCATTGAAAAAAAGATAAGCTACTTGTATTACAGATTGATAACAGCTTGTACTTATATTTATGTACAAAAATTGTTGTATCAATGGTTAATTGTTAAATCAAGAATGTGATAGTCTTGTCACAATCATTGTGAGGTTTTCTGCTTACTGTAAATTCAGAAACTTTTGCAGTGGTTTTATTTTCGTGGTTTTCACAGTGACCTCTCCACCGCAAATTCATGACACCATGAATATATCCTTGAACTACTGTGCTACTGAGTTGTTTCAACCACTGATCTTAAAACCCTGTGAAAACCTCTTTTTGACTCCTACAGCAAAATATAAATACTGCAAAATGAAATAAATTAACAGTACCTTAGCACCAAAAGTGTAATTTTTTGGTATTGCAGGAAGATCTGGTGGAGGACAAGCCACTGCCTGTGGAAACCCAAGCTGTGGTCAAACCTGACAGCCAGAAACTCAGTAAGGATGAGGTGAGTTTATCTTCACATCTACTCAGACTATATTTTTTACTCAGGCACACTTATGCACCCCCCCCCAAAAAAAAACACAGATGCACTGAGCAGAATTTAGGTGCACTTTCGGCAACTACCTCTGTAAAAAGGCGCTAGTTTGTCAACTAGTCCGGACCGGTTGG
>LZCU01019680.1:0-15587 GCA_001663935.1 Asymmetron lucayanum | reverse complement strand
GGTGGAAAAGCTACTGAGGGGGTTCAAGTCTGTCCTCACATCGAAGGACGAGTCTTCCAGCTGTGAGTATTCTTCCCAATGATTAGTTAGTTGTTATCATGCAGTTCACAGCTCTAGATGCTTTTTCTGCATACATGCACAGGTGCAGGTACAGGGCTCTTAAGCCAGCTCAATTTTTTTCTGTCAGCCCAATTCCCATTGGCAGAAAAACCTTCAAAATGCCATGATTCATTCGAATTTGGATGTTTACTTGTTTTGACCCATACTTTTGGTGATTTTTGACAGATTGGTTTTAACATTTTTAGTCACAGACATTGAAGTTCTGTTAATTCCTGGTAAAATGGATGCTGGCTAGATCCCTGTGCAGGTAACATATAACATCACCTGCACCAGACAAATTCTACCTGGCAGACTGCCAGTGCACCACTCTGTCAGAAAAGTATGGATCAGACTGGAAGCAGTTGAGAAGTAATTACGATCATTTGTTTTATATTAATGGTGCTTACTTGTACAGCAACAAAAAATCACACACACTGATGTCAGTGGACTGCAGGTAAGGTGCAAATGTATGTACAGTTTAAATGTTACCTGCAATGATATGTACAATGTCATATAGGTGGCAATTCGAGCCCTGCAGTTTTTAAAAAAAATACAGTTTGTTTCAAATAAGTTCTTCCAAGTAAGGGAAACAAATGGTGTATGGAGTTCACTCTAGTTGGACTAGGTTTCCACTTGATGTTCTGGTAGCTACTGTAATGATATTGATTGTGTATTGATTTTCACTTATGCTGTTAGACATTAAGTCAGACATTAAGGAGGGAATTGATTGGTTGGAAAGTATGAAGGTGTGTGTATTTTCTGTTTTTAATATTGCTGGTCAGCAATTTGACCAGTTGCTTTTCTGAACTGTAGTACATGTAAATGATATCACTCACTGAATGAGTCCTTAAGTTTAATAAGCTTTGTTTTGCATACTTTCTTTTCCCATTTCTCGGTGGGATATTTTCCTTGAGTTGACATCACATATTTGACAGAATTTGTAGAACAGCAGACAGGTAAAATCCCTAGATTGTCATCTGAGCTAAAAAAAACTACCAAATTGCAGAATTGGTCAGTGGATAACAGGTTTTATGGACATGAGAACATTGGTTGATGGAGCAGACACCAGCCGTACTCGAGCATGAAAGGTCCTGTTAGAGCTTGTCCATCCAGCTCCATTCAGATATGTAACGGGTTTGCAAATTTCCCCCTTCCACTACCCGCCCTCCTGGTCTATCCCCTACATGTTCTATAATTGTGCTTCCTCTATCCTGCAATATCACTGGAGCTGACTGGAGCTGTGCCCTACATATTTCATGAATTCCTGAAAATTGTCAATTATACAGCCTTCAGGTGCACAACAGATCCAGCCTCTTGATAGACTAAAGGAAAACATCAACTAGTTCGGAAAACATGTTTCACAGCCAGCTTGTCACTCAAAAATCCCTGAAATTCAGTCATGCTGATTTTTGATAGTTTGCCAAGATTTGAAGCATTTCCAGAGCTTGCAAGCCAACTTATGTAGGTTTACCTCATTAGCATAAGAATAGCCAGTATGTCACATGAAAGCCCCGAGGCACTAATTTGCCATGAAACTTATCTAACACCAGAGGTTTTTCAATGTCTTGAGTTTTCGAGATCCTATACAGATTTAAACTTGCTTGTTTTTTTTAATGATATTTGGTATGTTTGCACCTAATCAGTGAGATTTGTAAGGACTGGAGGTACATTTAGTGTCTAGGTAAGCCAAACTTTACTGTTGACTGTATAGTTATGAAGGAGTCTTCAAGTCAGTACATATGAAGAACTGGTGACTGTCTGAATACTAAGCGGACAACGAACTGTCTTCGATTAGGGTTAATGATGTACTGCTCCAGGCATTGTGACCTTTCTAAAGTTGTAATTATGACAGTTTAGCATCATTTTGAGCTCTTTAAATGCCAAATGTGAACAAATCGATGGTAATCTGGCATATGAATACCTATAAAGTGATGCCTTGGGCCATACAAGTTAAACTTTATATATTATATTAAGTTTCTGCATGGCTCCATTGCCGAATATGAGTGACCTGCACAAATTGCAAGCTACATCCTTGCCATACTGGACAGTGGGGAATGTCAGTTTAACTGGACAAATTTTCGAGTGTCGAAAGCACAAAACATTTAGGCCTTACCAAGCATACTGCCCCTGAACATTTTAAATGTTATAACCCTCTAAAATGCAAAAATGCAGGTTTTAAATGTATTCTGTGATAACTTCTGTTTTTTTCTACTGTAGGTGAGAGAACCCTCCTGCTGGAACTGTTCATGGCCCTGTCACAGCACACCATCTCAGCACAGGAGCTCACCAGGTTCTTTGCTCTGTTCCATGGCCGGGAGCTCCCTCTGGTGAGTATAGGCCAGCTCAAACTTTTTTTTTCCGTCAGCCAAAGTTCCATTGGTGGAAAAACCTTCTACAGTTGAGTAAATTAGCAGCTCTTTAGTCAAATTCTGTGCAACCTTCCAAAATCACCTATCTCAAATAATATATTATGATATTCTCTTTTGATGTAGCCCGGGTAAAAGATTTCTAGGAAAAAAATAGAACCTGGTCTTGACCGATTTGTTGTGTTCCCAGGACTGCTTGTTGACCACCTTGCTGAAGTTGACCCCCAGCATGACAGCCCAGCCCTCCCACATCCTGAGCTTCCCCACCGTGGTCCCATCCACCCCCAAACCGGACGCCCCAGCCACACCCCGACCCCAGGGCACGCCCAAGAGACCGGACACGCTGAACATTCCCGACAGGACCGCGGAGGGGAGGATTGGAACGTGCAGCTCGGCATGGCAGAGGGCACCCATACACATCCCAATAAAGTAGGGGCTTACATTTCCCTGCTTTCATTTTCGTATCTAACTTTTGTAGTCATATCATATTATCCATCCCGACACCATAAAGTATGTGTTATTTTGGCTTTCCTTTTGTATCATCTTGCATTGCCTTCAGAATCTCTGAATTATTGCTGCTAAATTTTCATTATTTATGGATATTATTTCATGATGGACAGAGGTACTGAAACTTTACGAGTCTAAAGTCATGTACTTTCTGTGATTGTTCCATTCTAAACTACTTTTAAAAAATTATTTCCGCTTAAGAGTTTTTCAACCTGGTTGTAGTTTCAAACTGCCCAATGTAGTTGTCGAATAGTTCATGTATCATTTTTGTCAGATTCGGAAAAGATTGAAGCAGGAAATCCAAAAACCAAGGAATTATAGTGAGGTTGCCTTCTCAGGAATGCTCTGAAGCGTTCTATGCTGATAATTTGTGGGTTTTTTTTTGTTGTTGTCAGGAATAACGTGACATGGCCTCCCCGTGGCCGCGGGCTGAGCCTGTCCATGTGGCTGCGGCTGGAGAGCGTGTGTCGTACCTCAGGGCTGAACGGGACGAACGGCAGGAAGGGCAGGAAGAACAAGTCTGTCATGTTCAGGGACTCCAGCTCCGACAGTATGGGTCAGTGTTGCTGTGGTTTGTTGCTTTACCAAGTGAAGGTTTTTAGTAAACTTATCCAGTGTTTGTGAACAACCTATAAAGTTGGTAAGTCATAATTGAGTTAGAAATCTCAAACACAGCCATGTTTTTCTATATTTTATTGTTTTGCTAGACATATATTTTCCTACAACAGCACCATGTGTCAAACAGTTGAATGCTCTTATTCAGTTCTGAGATAGTAGTAGACAAATGTTCAACATTTGCCAGCCACTGTTGTTTATTTGTCATCACACAGATTACAGCAATCCTTGAGCGTCCGACACAGCACTGATACAATGTGCCAGCGATGTGCTGATGGCATTGTTTTTTAAATTTGTTTGTTTGCTTGTTTGTTTAGACACAGACAAGAGCGACCCCTCGAGCCCCCGACACAGCTTGGACAAGCTGCACTCCTCCGGTTACCTGCACCTTGTGTCCTGCGGCACCAAGGCGCTCATGCTACAGACCTGGGCTGACACAGCAACTGGCACACTCACATTCAGGTAATCATGTACACACATGTAAACCTGACATTAGCATTGCTGTGTAGTTAGTTAGTTAGTTAGTTTGTTTGTTTGTTTCTTCTCTGGCACCAAGGCAATCGTGCTGCAGATGTGCTAGGTTGATACTGTCATGGGCATGCTCCCATTCAGGCAGTACTATAGTCCTAAATGAAATGTTAATTCTCTTTTTCCTTCTTCGTTATTCATCAACTGAGGTGAAGCATTATGCTCTTTCCAGTAACTGGTAGTGCACTGTGGCTTCAAAGGGCTTGCAAGGAATAATTCGAGCCCTGCAATGAGTTCCAATCTACATGACTATAACTACCCGAGGAAGAAAATTCTAACTAGTAGTTATGAGTCGGCATTCCTGTTTTGTATGGCATAAGCCACATCAAGGTTCTAGCCACTATCTGCCATTTCAGTGGAATTTGGTCCTCATGATCATATTGGACAGAGTTTCTTGTTATATATCATCTTGACAGACAGAAATTGTACATGTACTGATGAGTATTGTAACCTACAGTTTGCCAGCTAGGGTGTAATATACATATGGTAAGGAGAGGATGGTGGTCAGAAGAGGGATGAAGTCATTGAACTCCAGTTACAGTACATGTATATCTTTGCTCATCATTCTCCTCATTGTGCTTTGTGCCCTGTCAGACGATCAGTTCATCATGTTGGGCATGACCTTGGGCAGCTAACCTAGCTTGACTTTTGGAGGGGTTGCCGCAGGTTGCACAGCGAGATGCTTTATATTTGTCTATGGAAAAAAAAGTTTTTTTTTGTGCCTTGATGTAGTTTGTCCCACCATGCAAGGCAGTCTTAGGCGAGGTACAAAATGTGTTCTCATCAGTCGGCTCTGTATCATAATTTACATGGTGAATATAGGCCCAAACATCTCACACAATGTTTGATGTGACGTTTATTGATGGTTATGGTGTCTTATTTCTGTCCTAGGGGTACAGATTCATTCTCCAACAATGACAGGTCAGAAGGTGCAGGTGTGCAGAGACAACTGCTTCCTTTGTAAAGTATGCCCGTCAGGGGGACGATTAAGAGGCTGTTAACTTGTGATATGTCTGTATGATGGGTACACAATAGGTTTTTTATTTACCTGCGACAGGCTTGAAATAATGAGTGAATGAATGAATGAATGAATGAATGAAAGACCTTTTTTGTGCATTCATGCCTTGATGGGATAGGTACAAGTCATTGATAGTATGACTTAGTAAGCAGACAGGAAAGAAGAAAGATCACTACATGATTTAATTTTCCGTCGGAGACAAGTGTCGTAAGATAGTAAAGTAACATCATCTCTCTTTTTTGTACATGTAGAGATGTGGGAACAGATAATGTTTCTTATACAAGGTTTGTCTAAAGTCATAAAAAAGATTATTTATCTGCTACATTTAGATGGCATTCACATATTTATGTCTTTCATGTGTACCTTTCTAGGAATATCACAGTTTTTGGACCTGTTCAGTCAAAAAACAAATCTGTCGTAGACCAGTTGTATGAAGTATATGACAGACCCCTAAGCAATAAATGCCTGCAGAGCAGTATCAGTATTCTTGTTATAATTACGACAGGTAGTTTATAATTTATCTCTGTATGGTGCCGAACAAAGCCCTCCTTTTTCAGTCAAAAAACAAATCTGTCATGTACCTGTTGTATGAAGTATGTGAAACCCCCCAAGCAACAAATGCCTTCAGAGCAGTTTCAGCATTCTTGTTACGACAGGTAGTATAAATGAGGTATCAAAAATATGCCTTAATAGCTGTATCCATTGACATGCTAATTGATAGCAGTCTTTTTTTAGATTAGTTGCATCCCTGTTGGCTATGGTTTTGTGATGTCCATTGTATGGAGCCGGACAAAGCCTTTCATTAGAGCACAGTGACACTCAGCACACTGTCCTGTTTCCATCCAGGGGTATCTGAATGACAGGTCGTTGACCCAAGTATACACTGCTCGTTCGATAAATAAAGTGAACTTTTGAACTCATTATTGGAGAACAATCCTGTACCCCAAGGCACAGTTTAGACGCTGTAATCAGCAAATACCGTCACATCAAACATTGAGTGTGACGTTTGGGCCCATATTCACAATGTAAATCATGATACAGAGCTGACTGGGACTACATGTTGTAGCTCGCCTCAGACAAACTGGTTCAACATGGTTCAACAAACTCCATCAAGGTAAAAAAAACAATTTTTTTCCATTGAGTCTGACAAAGGCAAAAAGAACATGTCACAGTGGTTCTTGCTACTATCTGCATATACCAGGGTAGTACCCAGCATTCGTCAGATTTCTAACCTTTCTGTTGTCTTGACAGACAAAAACAGGTTAAGATTAGACAATAATAAAGTAGAAGATCAGCATGGGTCTGTAGCAAAAATTGAAATGATAGAAAAAATATAGAACTGACCAGAACAGTGTAGTTGCAGCTTCCTTCTTTCTCCCTATATACTGTCTCTTTTTTTTTCTGGACCCAGACAATGGTAAGCAGCCAGACACCCTTACAGAGACCACCTGTCCAGGCATGCTGGTGTTTAGCCCCATGTACTAATGGGGACAGGTTTTGTGTGGTTGTGTAACGCCCGTTGTGTTTCCTGTAGGATCTGTGTGGATCCAGACGATGGTAAGCAGCCAGGCACGCTGACAGAGACCACCTGTCCTGGCATGCTGGTTTGTGGACAGTGGCAGCATCTGTGTCTGTCCTACTGTGAAACCATGGATGCGAAGAACGTCTTCGGCACTGTAAGCCATTGTCCTTGTTTCTCCTATGGCAGGGTGGTTGAGTTGGTGGGTGGGTGTGTGGGTGTGTGGGTGTGTGAGTGAGTGAATGAGTGAGTGAGTGAGTGAGTGAGTGAGTGAAATTAAATAGTCATCCCCCACACAGAATCAAAACATGCAACTTATGGCTCAAAGTTATCTTATATTTTGATATGAGAACATTTTTGCACAATCAATTTTTAACCCACCATCCAATATTTCTTTCACAACAACTGAAAATATTGCATTTGAATTGGGGCTGAACTTGTAAAGATGATATTTAACTTCAATTTTATTTCTTAGTGTACTTGACCAGTTCTAAACATGTACTCTACCACTGAGGTGTTTGTTAAGTTTGTTCCAAGGAGAGATTAATCTCTACAACTGGATAAATTACAGAGATTACTTCCGGACGTTTCAAGAGACTCCATCTCTCTTCTTCAGCTTAGAACTGAATGAGCTCACAGGGATAGTTCTAAGCTGAAGAAGAGAGATGGATGTCTCTTGAAAGTAATCTCTGTAGTCTATCCAGTTGTAGAGATTGATCTCTCCTTGGAATATTGTCTGCCTCAATGTTTAACAATTTCTTTAACGTAACGTTTCATTAAGTTTGGTTCTTCTCTTCCCAGGTTTCCCTTGTTGTTGATGGACACCTACAGAGGGAAGTCCTGATGGAGTACACGCCTCCACCCACCAAGAAACAGAAGCAGTCGTCCCAGGCTCCCAAGATGCACTGCCTGCTGGGCCACTGCACCCAGACTGACCACGCCCTCACTGGAACCTGGAGCACAGGCAACATCATGCTGTTCAATGGTAGGGCATTTATTGACACTGCGCTTTTTGTTAATTTGTTTGTTTCTTCCCTCTTTGTGCCTTGCTGCATTCTTTTCAGAAGCTGCTCTCGAAACGGACTGTTTGAATTGTTAAAAAAAAGGGTCCAGGGTGGATGGAGGTCTGTAGACACATGCAATGAGGAATTTCTGGCCGACCATCCAGGTTTCGAGCCAGGTCCTGCCACTAGCTGCTGCATTTCTCAAGATCTGGTTGATATTTACAAACCAGGACGTCACTGCTTCATTCCTTGATTTTCTCTTCTCCTTTTGTTTTTATTCTTTGTGTCCTCCTTTTCTTTCCTTCTCTCCTCTTTTTCTTTCTTCCATCCATTTATTTCCTAGTTAAACTTTGTGTCTTTCTTCTTCTTTCCAACCTTTCTCCTTCCTTCCTTTGTCTTTCTCCTTCCTTCCCTCTTTTCTTTCTTTCTACCCTCCCTCCTTTTGTGTCTTCTTTTATTCCTTTCTCTCATTCTCTGTGACACTTCCCTCTATCCTTCCTTGTTTCTTCCTTCTTTCTTTCATGGTTGCCTTCCCATTCCAGATATCCTGCAGAAGGACCATGTGTTCCAGCTGTACTGCCTGGGTCCTGATGTGAGCTGTCTGAGCCACTGCCGCTGTGACTGGGAGCCCCAGAGTGTGCCCAGTCTCATCACTAAGGAGGCGCTACGGGCGGGGGTCAGCGAGGCTCTGCTTACGGGGCAGAGGAGCTTCAACGTCAGCCAGATCAAGGTTTGGGTGAACTTTGCAAGTTTTGTTTTGATAAAACTTTCTCTACTGGCTTCATTGTAAACATCAATACATACTAGATGTTCACTTAAAGTCATTGTGTGATGAGGTTTAAAACACACAGATTTGTAAGACATGCAGAGCTTGCATGTGATAAGGGGTTCAGTGGTACAGTGATATACCAAGACATCAACACAGGACTGTGAACTCAGTGTGTTTTGTCTAAGTTTGAAACGGCAAAGTCTGGAATGACACTTGAACTTCAGAATTTAAGGAAATTTTGTTAGTGAGATATTGCTGTCACTAACTTGACGGTAAAGATGTTGTGGTACAAGAGAAAGTATGCTCTTTTAAGTGAGTTGCAAACTGTTACTGTGCATTCAAATAGAGAAATGTGGGGCTTCCCACATGGTGCCCTTTCAAAATACCTAGTATATGTGTTTCCCAGCTACTTACTTGGCAACAGTAATGTTGAGGGAAATATGTGCTGTGACAGTTCAGACAAACATATCCCATCATGGAGCTCCCAGGTTTACCCATGATCTCATTGTCTGTGACTTCTATCATTCACAAGGTCAATGTCAGGACTGTCTGGTATTTCCTCGCTATTTGAACTGATCTGTTCAGCATTACAAGAGCCGAGAATGACTTTGTGACCACTTGTAGCCCCAGCTGCATGGAATATGAGCTAGTGTGAAAATCTGTGTGAAAACTGCAGTCTGGCATTTCCTCACTGTTTGAACTGATCTTTTCTCAACTGCAAGAGCCAAGAATGACAGGAGTGTGACATGACCACATGCAACATGTGACCATGTGTAATTATATATAACCCCAGCTGCATGGAATATGAAGTAGTGTAAAAATCTGGGTAAAAAACACAGCCCGGTATTACTCTTTCTATTTAAACTGATCTGTTCAGCTTTGTAAGGGCCAAGACTGACACGAATGTGACGTGACCACATGCATTATGTGACTACTTGTAACCCCAGCTGCATGCGATATGAACTGGTGTACAGATTTTTATGAAAGCCACAGGCTGGAATTTAAATTTCCTTGCTATTTGAACTGATCTGTTCTGCATTATAAGAGTCGAGAATGGCATGAATATGACATGTCCACATGTGACGTGACCACGTACAACCCCAGCTGCATGGAATATGAAACAGTCTGAAAACCACAGACTCAGAGTCTGGCATTTCCTCGCTATTTGAACTGATATGTTCTGCATTACAAGAGCTGTGAATGACATGAATGTGTCGTGACCACATGCAACATGTGACGACTTGCAAACCCAGCTGCATGGAATATGAACCAGTGTGAAAATCTGTGTGAACACCACAGCCATGTTTGATCGCTATACCTGTCAGCTGTAGGCACATGAGGAATTTGCTGGTGCTATTACCACTTACCACTTGCTGTGTACTGGTCCCTTGATTTAGGGGTGGTTGTGGTGGCACTTAGCAGCTGAGCACACTATACCATGCAAGATTGCAAATGCAAAAATAGTGGACCAATCTGTGAAAATACTGAGGCCAGTTGTATGAAAAAACTGAATATAGAATAGCATCTTGGGTGGGAATTCCTTTGAATGTCAAACATGAAGTGTAGAATGCCCTATGGCTTGCATATAACAATTTTTAGACTGACAGTCATTCAATAGATAGTAACATTTCCCAATGTAATTTCAATTCTACTCTGCTATCTTGTAGGAGAACCTGGTTGCAGTATACAGTCCCAAGACCCCTGCCACCTTCAACTACTACAGCAGCATCACACCCCCCACCCGCTCCCTCACCAACCTCCTCAGCAAGGACCCCCCCAACAGGAAACTAAGCCTGGACCCCCTCCTGGAGCAGCCCGCCCCCCTGCCTGTTACCGCGGTTACAGAGCTGCAGACACAGGTGCATCGCGGCCTGCAGAACGCTGTGTATGAAGTCGGGGGAGTCGGAGTGTTCCTCTTCCTGTATGCCAAGGTCAGTGGGCGGGGTCAGGAGAACAATTCTCCAGTCATTTTTTGCAGTGTCTTGAAGTTTTTTATTACTGTCACACAAATGACGTGGATTCCTTCCCACAGATATCTTCTCCCATGGTACATGCCCTCTACCTTTTGTTCCTATCATGACTTTGACCCTCTGCAATATTAAGAAAGACAAGTTGCACAATAAAGCTTTCATATCAGGGCCATTTATTTCTAACTGTTGCCTTTACCTTTAAGGCATGTCCTCCCTAAGAGCTACCTTTTGCAACCAGTATGTGGACTAATCTGGCTCCTGGAATAACTTTAGCCATTTTACCTTTAGCCTTTTGACGTGACTAATGTTATCTGCCGCCCTCCCCCCTCAGCAGAGCTGAGTTCCTAGAAAGACTTTGATCTTTAACCTTTAACCTTTGATTTTACACTCACTTTTCACCTTTGACCTGTTCCCCCCAGGTGGTCGAGCTGAGTGAGGATGAGGAGACCCAGGCGCGGGCGCTCCACCTTCTGTTCCTGGTGCAGCAGCACAACCAGCGATTGGCCAAGGAGTTCTCGGACATGAACGGCTGCCACCTGCTGGGCAGGGTGCTGCTCAAGGACAGGTGTAGGGTCGGCTTCCACACTCTTAAGGTAAAGGGAAATCAGAACCTTTTTCTTGAAATATGTTTAGCTATAGAATGAAAAGTCTCCTTTATCAGCCAGGAAGCTTCCCTGACAGTGTTTTGCATGTTTGTTTTGAATACCGTAAACTATCACAAGGCATTGCACACCAGGTTTCTACAACCTGCATTATCTGGACTGATCTATTTGATCCACACACACTAGAATGGTCCCCTACTCTTCTCGATAAGTGTGGTGGGTTCTTTAACATGCTCGAGGGGTAGCTGTCCTCAAAGACAGGCACTCCATTTAATGTCCTGTCCAAGGGACGTTCTTAACCGAAGCAAGGCAACAGTTTGCTGCCTTTATAAGGTCACTTCTTTTTCATGAAATGCGGCTGTTGGCACAGTGTAGTAACTAGATTTATGTATGATCATTAGTAAATCCATATTCACTTTTTTTTTCGAATCTCTCTGTTCAGGTCTTGTTGGATGCCTGCTGTGACAGCAGTGTTATTGACATCTCCGCCAATGACACGTACAGCATCAACCCGGAGTCCGACGCCATCCTGCAGGACACGACGGTGGTGTCGGAGCTGCTTCTGGCGTGGAAGATCTGGCAGCGTGCCGACACGGCGGTGTGGCAGGCGCTGCTCACCGTGCTGGAGACACTGATCAGGGACAACCACCCGCATCAGATGTTCAACATCCGGCAGCTGCTGTCCATCAACATTGTACACAAACTGCTGCAGACTTGTCAGGTAGGGTAAAGGTAGTGTGACATGAAATAAAATCATGTTTTCAGTATGTACAGTCAAACCTGAACAAGAGGTCACCTTTGTATTGCAGCCACCTAACAACTGCAGTCACTTTTTGTCGGTCCTTTGGATTTTGGGTCTTGCAGTATTTGTATTAGAATATATATAGAAAATAGTTATAATATTTTGGAGAATTTAAACTGTTCTCCAACAGTTCTCAAGAATTTCCGCTCACTGCAATTTTCTGCTTAATTACTCAGTCTTCTTCAGCTAAATTCCAGTGAGTGGAAGTTCTTGAGTTGGAGAACAGTTTAAATTCTTCATAGTGTAATTTACCAACTGAGATGAACTTTCATGCAATTATTTAGCATATGTTGGAAATGATTTGGGCATATCTTTACGTAGCCAAGATATTTTATAAATTCCACTACTTATTTCCATGTACCAGGAGCACCAGAGTGAGGACCTCCCCTCCCTCCCCCCGGCCATCTGCCAGTCCTTCGTGTCCATCGTGCAGTGCACCCTGGGATGCCCGCCGGACCTGAACCTGCTCACCGCCGTGTGTGACTTCCTACTGGCGGTGCACCCGGCCATCAACACGTTTGTCTGCCACGCTCCCTCCAGTTTCTACTTCACGCTGCATTCAGGTTGGTCACGGCTCTGTAATTTGTTCCCTTTATAGATGTAGCCAATTATTATGTAGCCTAGCAAACTTGTGTTTTATCATTACCTTGACTGTATCATTGTTTTTTATGTACTTCGCAATTAGTCTTAGGGCAAGAATTTGCAATAAACTTTCACTATGATGATCAGCTGTCTGACCTCAATAGTTACTTGTTGCTCTTGGCTTTTCTTGAAAAGGTTTATTATCTATGGTGTCAAACCTCTGCATGTAAAAGAACCTAACACACATATCAAGAAGAGAAGGGGAAGACTCAGTGTCCTTGGCCAAAATCTCAAGCCGTAGCGAAGCTGCATTGCACTACTCCCAGCTACTTGAAAAAGCATCATGCTTCATCTCAAATGGGGGTGACAACTTTACCTTTTTTTCTATATTTTGTGATATGTGAAATACATCACCTGGCCAGTTTGGTGGAAGACCGCCAGGTGTGGAGAACTTTTGCTGAGAGTTATGCTGCCCCTACGGCTGATGAGCTATGGGACCGGTGAGGTGAGGTGATAAGTGTACGTTGCAAATTACAAACGTGAAGAAATTAACTGATTGAGATTTTGTTCCATGACAGGATCCCACCAGCAGTACATGCAGAAGTTGTTCCGGTCCCAGTCCATCCCGTCAACTGGCCTGGAGCACTCGCCCTCCGACCCCCTGTCCAGCAGCACCCCCCTGCGCGCCCTGGACAACAGCAGCACCCCCCTCCGCGCCCTGGACAAGATCAAGCGGAACTCCCTCAACAAAGACGTCATCCCAGAGGAGCAGACCTCCGACTCTGGCTCAGGACACAAAGGTTTGGAATTGAAAGCTGTTGTTATACCATTTTGTTTCATTTTAACTCTTAGACCTGGTTTGTGGGTTCATCTGGTTGATTTGCTGTTTTTTTCAAGAAGTTCAAAAAAAAATATCACATTTAACATTCAACAACTTTGTTGGGTAGTTCAGAAAATTTACCAGGCCATACAACAATAGAAAAAGTCAGTCTTGAAGATAAATGTACCTTCAAGTTTTATTATTCATGTTACATTTTCAGATGTACTTCTCCAAAGGACTTTGTAGAACTTGAAGCAGTTGTCAAGATGCCTGAACATTGATGCTGATAGCTGGAAGAACTGTGCAGTTGTAGGTTCTCCTAAAAAGGCCTGTTCAGGAAAAACAAAACAAAGGAGCAAAACAACATTTTGACAGTTGTCACATTCTTTATGCCATCCTTCTTCCATCTTCTTGTTGAACAACCCCGAATTCCTTATGTCAGTCCTGAATTCCCTGTATGTCATTCCCTATGTCATTGACCTAATGTGGACAAGGCTTGTATACCTATGTAATCGTGGCACTTATACAGCTCTTTATCCTGCCTTCTTGTAGTGCACTCTGCCCAGCTGGCCACATTAAGGACGACAGGCATCATTCGCAGCTTGAGCGTCCCCAACTCCCCTGCTGTGGTCAGGCGGCGGATCAGGAAGAGACTGTCCTTTGAGGACATGGGTCCAAACAAGGCAGCCAGGTCTGTATTTAGTTGACTGGTTTAAATGCAGTTCTCTAACCAGCATTTGTTTTTCCGTCAATTAATGGAATTTTGCTGTGTGTTACGGAAACATTTTGAAACTAATCCTTCAACCTTGATTTGACAAAAAACACCAAAATCGTGGGAATAGAATATAAAAAAAACATTTGGAATAATTTTTCCATCAATTGGAATTGGCCTGACAGGAAAAAATTTCAAGTTGTTTTCAGACCTGTTAAAATGCCTAATAGGCAAGCATACCAGCTTTGCTTGGGTACATGGCAGGAATCTGTGTCACACTGAATGACGCATTCTTTGTGCTGTGCTCATTTGAGCCTGGTTGAACCCAGCCAGCACAATGAATCAATCTTACCTGCTCGGCAGGCTGAACTAACAACTTCTAGCTGCGACCTAATTGGCTCCAGGAATATTGAGCCCTGAAGTTTCATCTGATTTTGATCTCTGATTGCAGGTCGGACTCAGACAGTTCCGACAGCAGCGGGAGGGGCACACAGGAACTGGCCAATGGGATCATGTTTACACTGACCTCTGACATTGCTGACGGACATCTACGCATGGGAGCTGTACATGACGACAGGAACCGACACACGTACGTCCCCTTCCCCCTCGGCAGCTACGAGAAAGATGAGCGAGCCAGCTCGGAAGGGTTGAACGTTCTGGAAAGTGGGGTGGACGTCAGCGAGCTAACGACTACCGACCACACCAGTACAGAACCTCTTCTTTCCGCTCACTTGTCGAGAGAGAGCACGCCGTCTGATCAGGACTCCAATCCCGAGGCTGATCAAGCCATGCAGGACGGTATTAGCGAGCTCCCCGCCATACATATATCTGACGAGGAAAACGGGAGGAGTAGAAGCGATTCCGGATCCTCGGGCGCGTCTCTCGAAGAATGGGAGAACCTCCCGCACCCAAACTCCCCGCTTTCCCTCGCCCTGAATGCATCATTACGAGATGACGGGCAGGAGAGCAGGCAGATCCAGCTGGCGCAGCAGGAGGACGGCGTGGCGATGGTGTGCACGGGGCTGCTGAACCTGATGTGCGGCGTGTTCGTGACGCTGCCAGACGCCATGCTGGACCAGGTGATGGGGAACATCCTGAAGCCGGAGACGCTGGTGGTGCTGGCTCACCACCACTCCTCCAGCATCAGGACCGCCATCATCAAGGTGAGGCAATCATCCATTATACTGTCAACTGGTACATTGAACATCAAACCAACCAGTTGAATATAACAATAACATCCAGATAGCCTGTGGGTTATTTAACAATTTAAATGTGCCAAAGTAATGGGCTCATCAACTAGTTAATTGATCAGTTGATCAAGTTAGGGGAGAAGCAACCAGTTAATGCATCATTTGGTCAGCTAGCCAATCAGCTAGCCTCTGCCCCAACAAATAAACTAATGATGCCCAAAGGCCAAGTCATTAAGGTCAAGGGCTCATAGAGTGGTCAAGCAACCAATTTATCAATCAGTTTACCAGCCAGTCAGTCAGTGAGCAAACCAGCTAACCATCCATGATTAGTCAGTTGATTGAATGAAAACTCTGGTTGTGTCTGTCCAGTTGCTGGGGATCTACTTCCAGCGGGCCCGGGAGGAACAGTTCAACGCCTTCATGAAAGTACGCGGGTTCTTCCTGCTGGCCAATCAGGTAGGCTCCACACTTAGAAGTTTTTTTT
>LZCU01019569.1:0-11475 GCA_001663935.1 Asymmetron lucayanum | reverse complement strand
GGTTGTGTAATGACGACGACTATTTCAATTCATATCTAGTACAGTATTGTGGCAGAACTCAGTTCATTCCACAGATGCACAAAACTGCAAACTTGTAATGTAATTGTGAAACAAAGCATAAGAAACGTACACATTAAACTGGGAAATCATAACCTCCTTGGACGAAGTAAGAGTTGCCACAATTATGGACACAAAATGGTACATAAAGGAACCGGTGATCAACAAATAAACATATCACTATTAGCAAAGTCATCTGTACAGTATTGGAGTAGTGACAATTGCAAGCACAAATGAAAATTTACTGTACCACTATCATGTCTTTTTTTATATTCCAACATGTAATCACAAGACGTGGTGACGGCACACTCAAGTTTTTTCAACTTATATTAATGCCGCCACCAACACAGGGGACAGTACAATACTCATTTTCACCTGAGTGAAGTGATGAAAGTCGTGTAAAGTGCCTTTCCCAAGGGCACAAGATCGGTGGCATGTCAGGACTCGAACCCGGGACCTCTTGGTTCCGAGTCGAGCACTCTGCCGCTCCGCCAGACGACCCCACTATCATGTCAAGGCACATTGAATGCTTTTCTGGATAATATCATAAATGAATGCCTCTAGCCACATAGCTATATGTCAAGCAGGTTTGAAAAAAATCACAAGAACTATCTTTCTGTTCCAGGTAATCAGCCTGGACCGGTTTCCAGTATCTTTCATATTGGAGCTGATTCGGGACATCATCTCTTTCGTTCACCATGATCTCGATCAGGAAAGAAATGCCTTCATGTGCACAACTTTTTCTTTAAGCTTTGTACAACCTATGAACATATTTTGGGGTGTCAGCGTCCCTTTGACAAAGAAGTTTGGAAAGTGCTATTATATTGATGAAGCATGTAAAGTTAAGTATCACCCCATGGTTGGGATAAATGCTATTTTAAACAGAGATGATAGCGGTCACTATACTTTGCATGCAACACCTGCTCATGGCAGCGTGATGCCACTAATTTCCATCAAATCATTCCAGTTTAAGGAATCTAAGAATAGCACTATACATGAATCTATCGAAGGTGTGTGGTGTCTTCCTCCATGTAAACACTGTGAAGAGCTGTATCCTCCATGTGGAAGACCAAATGGGTTTGTTCAATACTATCCGCCTCCACCAGTGGGTCAGTGGCAACACCCATCTTGGCCTATCGGCAACTGCGCTGAAAATGCAGCTTTCAGCAAGGTTTTCTACAATTTGAAGATACATTGCCACGTAAATGAATCTACAGCAATGGGTACTCTGTTATGTCATCTTGGCGATGGACCAAAACGATTTGTAACAAGTTTGTAACCTACCTGCATCAACCAGTACTAGATAGGATGTACAAGCAGATGTAGCGATGAAAGCTTGTTATTTGCAGAGAGTGTGCATCTTTCCGGAGGTGTGCGTTTCTATTATCCCTCCTACAGGATAAATACATCTGCTTGGAGACTAGATCGCCTGATCTACGGCTTTACCAGTGTGACATGATCAGTATAACGTCAATCTCTGTCACGTCATGACATGACAGCTATTGTCTGCGAAGATGACAGAATGGCCATAATTCATTGTGTCACAATCAGCAAAAATCCGTGGCATGAAAAACAATTGTAATATCACTACCTACATGTACAAGATAAGAATATAATTTAACAGTATCTTTGTCTCCTATCCCACACATTATAAGTGCATACAATTGTCCGTGAGATACTTGAGGTATAGCACAATCGAAATGTGACATGAATCGAATCAATTATGTTTCTTTGGCAGCAGTGTAACATTCATGATGCTACATTGGGTTCTTCGTTTCCTTTTATAACTTTAGATCAATTTGAAGCAAAGAAGCTACATGTATGATAGCCGTTTTGTACATTTAGTGCTTTTTATTTTTGTTTGCAGTCAGGATTGTATTAGCAGGCAAACTCAAATTCCAGCTTACAAACTGGTGTAGCCAACTAGTGTTAGTTGTTGAAGTTTGAAATGTACCGTTTGCATTCAGCAATTAAGCCTGAATAGCATCCGAGTAGTACATGTACTTTGCTCCGACAGTCACCTCACCAACCGTTTGGAACCTGGCATATATGAACTGGCGATGACGTCAGTGAATGAATTGATTAAATTCACTCCGACATGCGTTCTGTTGGTTACTTCAACTTCCAACCACGAAGTTTGTGGCTATGCAGTCGATGCCCAGCTCAGCCAAAGGGATTGCTGATCCTGTAGACGTGTGATGTTTGAGCAGTGTAACCTAGTTATTGTAACCTGGTTTTAGACCTGGGGAGAAGTGAACCCAGCTGTGGCTATCTGGATAAATATTCCTGTGTCTGGGGTTGTGGGGCTTCTTCCGCCATGTTGATGACGACAAGGAGCTGACGTTTGACCAGCCAGTTTGCCTGTCCAAAATTAATGATGGTCGAATTAAATATTCTGGACCATTGGACTATCAAAAGTTCCAGATGGTGCAGTGACTGTATAATAAATGTTATATAGGACCGAGCTACATGTACTACCTGGATGATGCCCAGGCTATAGGCACGTAGTCCATATTTGAATTCATGTCAGCATACAGAGAATGAAAAACATAACGTTGCGTGGTGACCACATCATGTAAACTTTACCAAGTGTCTACAGAAAAACTGTGCCAAAGTGCTGTTCCTAGATATTTCAGGTGCAACAAATACCAGGGCTGGGCCTTGGCTTGATGAGACAGCTCGTCGTTGATATTGGTGCCATCATTGTAATAAATTGTAGTTTTATGAACTCATTATCTTACAATAATATATGAGACAGGTTCCCGAATAATTTTGCACTCTGTAGCTGTCGTTGGTTTCAGAACACAAAGATCAGCTTCCGTGTCAAAAGTAACTGTACAGAGAGTTCAGGTGGAGACACATATTACCATCCACGCTCACTCGCTCGCTCGCTTGCTCACTCACTCACTCACTCACTCACTCACTCTCACTCACTCACTCACTCATTCGCACTCAATCACCCACTCGCTCGCTCACTCACTCTCACTCACTCACTCACTCACGCACTCATTATATTCAATCATTCATTCACTCACTCATTCACTCACCCATTCACTCACTCACTCACTCACTCATTATATACACTCAATTGTTCATTCACTCTCACTGGCTATTTGCTTTCTGCATATTTCTGCCATCTGCGACGGCGATTGTGGTCACATTTGGTGGCCCTAGGAGCATTTAACCGCCCACGCCCGCAACACTGGCGTCACCCGAGGGGCGCGTTCTCACGTGGTATGGTCAAAGGTATTTTGATCAATCATTAACTGGTATATGCAGATAAGAACCTCGTTCAACTACTGGTGCCAATATACAGGATTGTTGCTGATAAATACCCGATACAATGCCTTCAATTCGGTGCCGTTTTTAGGTTTCAGCGGTCCCGACTAGAAACAAATTGACCCGTGTAGCACCCCTACTGCTAGACAACAGCATGTAACTGTTACTCTGAAATAAGATTTTTAAAAGACGATGCGGTATTTTGGAATTGTAATTGAAGGTGGACCCCTTCCATTTGCTGTTTATAATGAGTGACTCTATCCAATAACCCTGGTGGCAGTCACAAAAAAAGCACTGTAAACAGAATGAGTGGCATACATTATTAGCATTGCTAAGGAGAGATAACACCGACTGGATTCAAAGTCCATTGAGTCAACACCTTGCAACATATTGTATGAATAACTGCAATATGTTGAAATTCAAAGTGTATCTTCATCCCTGATAAAAGGACATTGTACGTTATGGTCCTTTGTGACATACGTTGCATAGTAATCGTAAAACCCACTGAAAGGTAGTAATTATGATTGACTCATTGCAATTTTCCTAAAACTTTCACGTCACCAAGATTTTTTCAAAAAATCTGAACAATTTCACCTAAGAAAGGGCAATTGAGACTTATGAATACTTATGTACCTATAAGTATAGAAAGTACAATCCTTATGGAAGGAACCTTCAACTGAATTAGGCTCTGAGAAATTTAACGAAATGCGCATTGGTTCAGGAGAAATACATACCTGTCATATCAACTGTCCTTCATTCAATTACTCACTAGTACAAGGTTATAAAACATACATACAGAGCCGAAGCTTTTTTCACAGCAACTTACAGGACTCTACTACATTTTCTGAAATCAAAAATGTTATACAAAACTAAAGCAGACCAATATAGACAGCATTTCTGAATAACTACTATTTCCATTTGCAGTCCTAGAAATAATGGCTGACACGTAGCTAACTAGACCACACAAAACATTGTGAACTTCATTCATACTTTGTATACTGGCTGGAAATACGGAATCCTACACAACCGTGACTTCCATTAAAAGTAAATCACATAAAAGTAATTATCATGACTTGCTGGCATAATTCCAGCTCTTCCTGTCACCTAGGACATTAAGAATTATCAAGTTCATTGCACTCAGCACCACCACTACGGTACTTGCTAAACACAAGGAAGTAATACATGTAAAAAAAAAACATGTATCCCTTAAGCAACTACAAATATCAAATTTGACATCGCCGCATCTAAAGTGGAGTTAAGCCGCCACCAACATAGTTATGTTATCTCGTCCATTCCTCAACGATAGCTCTCCCATGCAAAACGTATATTACCTTGCAACTATAGGTTTAGCTACATTACAGTTGTATCTCAGATGTTTAGTCACAATAAGAGAACATTATGTGTGTAAGCGCATGTCGTTCCATTTGGCTGTACTGCCATTACCAAAAAGTTATTTCAAAGCCCTGATGAACATATTATTTTGACAGGTCAGTGCCTATGTTGTATAAACACTGGCAGGCTAGTAAACTTCACATGGCTGTTTGAAGAACAGCCCAGCTGTAGCACATGTCATTGACTGATCCTGACCATACACATCTGCCTCATCATAGAAATCCATTTCTTCTTCAGGAAGACTGTCAAGGTACTTGTCCCATTCGGCATACAGCTGGCTGGCCTCTTCTCGTTCTGCCTCAAGCTGCTCGGTATCATGAACTATGAGTGACAGAACGACAAATCAGAATTGTTCTGGGTTGCGACTTCATGTCCAAACACCAGTTTTCGAGCCTACACCCCCGTCCATCTTAACTAGAACATTCTTTCTTGTGAAAGGTTACATGTAGGAGTGAGTATCATCCAAGTCCATGTCTGGCGGAGAGAGTCAGACGTGAACATAATGCTATGTACTACTGTTGGAGTATCGGAAAAATTTGGAATGAGATAATGTTACAATGTAGTATTGTTCCCATGAAAAACAAATTAACACATCTAATCAATCAATCAATCAATGGAAGAATCAACCAATCTATGGCTTATTACGATACCATTCTCCTGCTATGCGCGATAGGTCTATGTAACAGTTACAAAGTATTGAAACATTCGTTTTTAAGCTAGATCCCAGGTCGGCTAAGCACTCCCAGTTCAGTGATCACTACAAACTACACCCCCCGTCCATGTTTTAGAAGAAAGAAGTGTGTTACATGGAGATAGTAACAAGGAATTTCTTTACAATTTTGTACGGATGTTGCTTAAAGAGCTGAGGACACCAACATATGTTTCTGATTGTTTTTTCTTAAAAGGCCAATGTAGAATTGTTCCATTGACAAACAAATCAACACATGTCAAAGATACCATTGTCCTGTTATGTTGTGTGTGTGTTATACACAGCAGTAAGAGAGTATCACTAAATGTACTTCTGACAGTGACTTGTAGAAATATGGCAATCACAGAATTCAAACTCACCAATGATAGTCGACTTGAGGTCTTCAGGCACCTTCAGTGTGATGGGCTGCAAATAGTGAAAGGAAACTTCCTTTGAAATATCTCTGATGTCAAATACTTTCTATTGAGAAGTTTATTTCCATGCCACACTGGTTCATAACCTTGTGGCAGAACACTAATTATTAAGTACTAGCTGCAATAGTGCCTAGTGGGTCTATTGTGTTACCCAAAAGGACAGTTACACTAGCTAAACAATTCAAATTTAGAATTACCACCGCACAAGGATATGCCACACCAATTTCAATACAAGGAATAATGCTTACTTTATCTTTGTATGTACCGGCAGCACAGGGCAGACTGTTGGGATCATTTGGTCGCGACAGGTAATAGTCGAAGAATTTTGGGTCTTTCCTACAGCCCTGGTCTACGAACTCAGCGAGAGACTCGGCCACGACGTACACTATCTCATCTTCATCCATGTACACCCGCCCCGTCTGTTTCCCGACCATGATCACGATATCTTCGTCAAGAAGATCGAGGTACCCAAGGATGATAAGCTTCTCTGGTGGGTCTACGTATCTAACGCCATACTGAAGCAGTCTGTTACGTTCTATGTCGCTCGACCTTCCCTCCCAAACCGTGAATGTGTGTCCGATAGGTGAAGTCATGGGAATGGCGGTTTTGCTGTAAACTTCAAAGAACGTTTGAAGCTTCTTGGGACTTTTGTAGTTCAACTCTGCTAGTGTGGACTTGAGAGTGGCCTCCTTGCTTTCGATGGCTTTTGTAATGTCTTTCTGACGCGGAAACAAGCAACGGATGTCGTTCAAGATGGCGTGCTGAAGGTCGATATCATTGATATCAAAAACTATAGGTCCGTTTTTACATATCCACGTCTGGCGAAGCAAAGCATCGAAGATCAAGTCGTAATAAGCGCGGTTAAGCCCATCTAGTAGTCGAACAATTTCTGCAACAAGACGTACTATACGGTGGTAGCTTTCGGTTTCCCGTCCTTGCAGCAACGAAATTCGGCGGCTTTTAGTTCCGCTGCTGACATCTAGGGCAATACCTTCTGGATTTTTAGTGTCCGAATTCGTCAAGACATCCACCTTTAAAGTCGCTTTTCCGCCACAAAATACTCTGATCGGTCGGCTCACTAGATGGCACCTCAGCAGTGCCACAGCCATCGTTAGACGAATCTTAGACGAATCGGTCCTTCTGCTATTCACGAATGTTCAATTGTCGTGCCTCGACCTACCTTCGGGCCGGTGTCACTCCGCAAGAGCCGAGAATCCTGTATCTGTTCCTGTTGTCAGGTCTGGTTAAATATTTTTTGTCAAATCTCTTTCAAAAAATTTGAAAGAGATTTGACGAAAAATATTCTTCCAATCCTAATGTCAGAAACTCGAAAACACGGGCCCGTCGACTCTTGCGGCGTGGGAAGTCGCCTGCCTCTGTGGGGTGCGTCACGAAAAGATGGCGGATTTGCAAAATGTGGGGGAGACAAACAACTTTCTTTGTGGACACAACGCCACGTCAGCGTCACATGACCGAACAGTGTCACATGATCATGCGCTCATGAGGGTCCGTATGTCTTTTGACTCGTAATATTAAATCAGCATCTTTATCACCTACCCCCCCCCCCAACACCGATATGGAAATCCTTCCTTGCCGTACCCGCAAATAATTCTTGCCGTACCCAATTCGCCCAACATGGCGGACATCGCGCGGCACGAAGGAGTAGTCTTCTCGAATGTCGTGTATTAATTTTTTTTACGGAAATGATACACAGCCTGACATAGCCAGTGCCACGGCACACATTCTCAACCACCTTTTTTAAAGAGTGGCGTTGTTGAAATTGCGCTTGATCTTGAGAACACTTCTATAAACTGTCTCTAAACCTCCCACCGTGCTACTACAGTTTAGTGCAAGTTTGCAGACATGTTCATGGTTCGTCCTCAACCTCTCTGAATTAATGTTGAATGCAATACGCAAGTAGCTTACGGGCATACACTTGCACTGAACTAATTATGGGTGGCAAAGATTCTAAATCTCGTGTACAGCGTTGTCGGCCTTGCCAAAATTCACAAAAATTGTACTGAGTCCCCCATGCACACCCCATTTTACGATGCTCCCATGAGACCATTGTACACATTGCCATCGGCACGTAACGTTACAACAGAGTCTGTCAAAAGCTTACAAGTTAAATGTTTGGTAGAAATATTCTCCAACTATTAAACTGCTTGAAATAACAGTGTGTGCACTGGGCTGGTGTTTTTAATACGTCAATGTCTGGCACAAATACATGATATGTAACATTACTCACTATTGATTACGACATCGCTCCTTCCCTTTCCAGAACTTGCCACATTTTTCCTGTATTTATTCACGAACATATTATCAGCTGCCATGTCAGACATACGAACTAATTTTTGTTCTTCTTTTTTTCTTAACGAAAACTTTCTGCGTATACAGGGGCGTTGTGTTGGACCATTTCGACAACATATGGTAACGCGCTTTATTTAAACAGACAAGTTTGAGGGCACCGAATGCACAACATATGATGTAATATTGGCACTGTTAATGCAGTACTGGATACTGCTAAAACGTGTCCACTTGTTAATTATTATTCTACAAGCCGTTTGAGTTTGTATGTTGCGGCTGATTTCATCACGGCCGTGTGTGAGACATGTCTGTCAAAGGTGAGGCCCCTAGAGGGGGCCCATAACGGTATTAACCCCGGGACAGCGAGAGATTGTATAACGTAGCCAAGGCAACGTTAGCGCTGAATGTTGACTCAGTTCTTTCAAAAGCACCTTTGGACCTCGTTTATGTTTGTTCGATCCACTTCTGTTGGGCTCAAATGTATCATTCGACCTTAGGTCATGGCTTCGGCACCCATTAATTTTTGCCGACAAACGTTAAAAAACGAAGGCATTGTTGGCCAGTAACCACGGAAAATCGTGATAATATTAATGCTATATACATGTATTATGTTATTGCGACAAATCGACAATTGTTGGATAACTATTGCAGTTTTACGGTGTTAACGGTAACGTTTCTGTGTCCCAAATTTCAAGTAGGCTATTGAAATTTATATGAAGATAAGCAGAATAGTCTGCCACAATAGCAATTGTCCTTATTTCTTGCTGATCATACTATCAAAGAGGGTACACTTCCATTGTGCGGAATGTTATTTTTTATTATTTCAAGCACTTGCCTCTGATCATAGCCGCCTTTGTGACCATAGAAACAAGTCAACAGTTTGAAGTTGTCAATGCAGTCGCTAGGAGTCGCCACCGTGAATGGTACTTTCCATGCAATGTCAAAGCAGATGTTGGGAGGAAAGATCCAACGATTTTCACACTTCTTCTTCAGCAAGAAACTCAAAGAAAATCTTATAATTTTCCCTTACAATAGCTTTTGGGAAATTACGTTCTATCCTTTCATCTTGTGCATAACATGCTATAGAGATCAATAGCCCTGTCCACAACACAGTCTACCCCCCCCCCAAAAAAAAACGTTTCAGAGCCTGTTGTGAAGGCTGTACGTCAAGGGTTATGCAGAATACGGAATGGCACGCACGCAAGGGGGTGGGGGTGGTCTGTTTCCTCCCCCAACAATGATTCATTATAATATTGGTCTACCGACCTTAGTTAAAATGCTAAGATGATGGTAATTTTCCTGACTCTTTGTGGCCTCTTATATTCAGTTCTAAACGTCAGACAACAGCTTTTGAGGATTTGTGGTAAAAACTCTTATTTAAAGCCGAGAAAAATGTGAAGCCATATCTATGTTCTTGTGGAATGTGCGTTATACATCAGTTATCTACAATCTGTTTTATTTTTTGGTCCAGGTAAGTATGGTAGTACTACAGTCGTCAAACTATCAAAACAGCCGCTACCTCTTGGTAGTCATGACAATAAAGCTGACTTCACCTCTTTAGACACTACCATTTTTTGTGGGGAAATTTTGAAAGAAAAAGCTTGACAATTTAGATTTTTGTATAAATTTGTCCAGGATCCTTGTCCATGTTACTAGTATTTTTCCATTTCGCAAGCCACCATCGCTATGTTAAACAGATAGGGCCAGTTAGATACTCGTTTTAGTAACGCCACTGACACAGGACCCATATTTACCTTACGACAGATGGATAAAAAAGAAATGTTTTCCTTCTATTTAATAGCAGTCAGCCTTGTACAGTCAGTCAGGCATAACCATTCAAGCTGCAGAATTGTTGCTGTTTATGTAACCTACAACATGTGAACCTAAGGCACAAAGGCCAAGCAAGATAGACCTTTCTTTTCACTTCATATGCATCAGCATATAGAACTAACACTACTGAGGCTAAGGTAAGACCATTTAATCTTGGCGATTTGGGGTATATTGTATTCTCTTAAGTGGGATAAGAATTAATTGCCAGATATCACTTTCAGCTTATGCCATAGTAAGTTTTAGATATCTTCCTAAAGAACATACATTATGTCTGGTTTATAGTGCTGGTTCTTTTGTTACTAAGTGTGCAAACCTTCCAATTTCAGGGTCAGTTAGAGCTAACTAGGTATCCCATCTTCAAGTTCGTTGCAGTGATATTTTATGTCTTATCTGACTGCTGAGGTATTGCCCGTATTCTTACATTAATTTTCAACTACAACTCCGGATGTTTATAGAAATGATAGGGCTGCTCAGTATAAGAGACGTTTCCTTTCCACCATAGGACGACATATATACGAGTGGGATGGCTAAATTATCTCAACTTCAACACATACGTCTTCTGTCATTACTGCTGTCAACACTGTTCTGGGAGACATCTGCACAGAGTGAGTAGAATCTATCGTGTTTTCAGCATTATTCGTTAATACTTTCGCCCAAGTTGTTACAACATTGGGATTGTGGAAGGTCTGTGTAATTCACAGTCAAATGTATTCTCACTCGACGTTATGGTCGAGATTCTTACACACCAAGCACAACCAGGTAACAAGAACCAGTGGAGACATACAACCGATGTGTTGTCAAAACTGAACGGATAAGAAGAGATATGGCTGAACGTAAGTTCATCTGTGACGGTAATCATCATTATTACAAATCTTTAACTTCAGATCCGTACACAAATTGAAGTTCTTACCTAACAAACTGTTACCCTTTGCTGACGTCACACTTCCGGTCTGCATGTGCGACATAGGCATTGGATCATTTCAACTTGGGAAGGATCAGACGACTGATCGAAAGCTTGTTGGGTAAGAGCTTCAATTTGTGTACGGATCTAAAACTAAAGATTTGTCATAAGAAATTTGGCTGTTTAAGTAAAGATTCCTCCACTCTTTCGTTCTTATTATTCACTCATTAGTCACCCCGGGCCCCATAATTGAAGATTAAACTAACACACGTTCCAGGTTCAGGCTGTGGCGATGACCGGTACCTGACGTCACCACCCGGCACCTTCTCCACCATGAACTACGGGACCGGCACGTACGACGCAGGCGCTACCTGTACATGGGAGATAACGGTACGTTAACCTTTGTTTACAAATCTATAATTATAATCACCATCCACCAGCTCCCCGCATCTGGTTCTAACTGGCATGGTCCAGACAGCGCAAGTTAAATCCTGTTGATTTGTCCTTTCAGAGAGTGGTAAAGCCATTCATCTAGTGCAGACTCTACCATTACAGCCCACCGGGAAGGTGCCATGGGAGCAGTCAAA
>LZCU01018611.1:0-11410 GCA_001663935.1 Asymmetron lucayanum | reverse complement strand
GGGGTCCGGGGGATGTCCCCCGCAAAATTTTGAAAATTCAACCCTCTGAAATGGCATTTCATGCGTTTTTGCGATTATATTTTAGTTAAAAACTGTGGCGAATGTTTGAAATTTTTTTTCCTAGGCCCTCCCCCCGGCTCAAAATATTTTTCCGTACTAAATATCGTACAGTCCCTTAATAGTAATACACTTTAGTACATGTTGGGTTCTTTCGCGATAGTGGAAATGTGGAGCGACAAGATATCGGATGATGAGTGGAAATGTGACGGAAGATAGTCTGACGTTTTCAGTGCAGTAAATAGAACCATTATGATAGATTATGCTTCAAAGACAGACCATCTCTTCACAGCAAGTACTTTATTCCGTCAAGTCATTTGCCATACAGGTAAAAGCAAATCAATACAAACTTGACTAACCGACAATGTAAGGAGTATCGAGCATTTCAGACAAAAGAACTGGATTGAGTCCATATTTAATCAAGTGCACTTGGGCAATGTATCTACAATTGCAAGCCTATGGCCTCTAGAATTACAATTAGCAACCACTCTGAAATATTGTTCCTAATAAAAACACCAAAACGACAATACAAAACAACGAATCAGTCAGTCAGTCTTTTTCGTGTCAATAGAAACGCTACGAGAAGGCAGACGTTGTGGCCTCGATCCTTTATATATATGTGCACCTGTTCTAATGTGAAAGGCAGTAAATAGACGAGATTCCCTTCCTTTTGCAATCTTAAATGGGCCGGGTCAGGGTTGAACATTGGAACACTGCCTAACATTATCCCCTGATAGCATTTATCTACACATGCAACCTGATTCCATTTCCGGATATCCGATGGCACAGCAAAGCACCTGTGAAATATTTCCTAATTATAACCAGGTCTAGATAAATCAAGTGCACTACTGACAATCTCATCAACATCAAAGATTCATCGGTTCATCGATTACTGACTGTCACTTGTACTTGGGATGCTACAGCATCTGAACACATTGCATAAAAACAGTGGTCATCATGATCAGTACAAGAAACTACACGGGAAAAAATGATTTGAGAGATGTATCTTGAACATTCAACGCTCCCTTTTAACGATCATGCCGGCTGTTTTGAATCGCCAGACGGCTTTTCACATAGTTGTACTTCTCCACTGACTCAATGTTGGCTTTGAAGAAGGCGTGCATCATGTAGCTGTCGTTCAGACGTGGGCAGCATCTTGGACTGGCCTCGGTAGCCTGTCCTTCTTCTGCTGCCCCTGCTCCGGATTCAGGACGGGGTTGTAACGGAACCTCTTGTGCCCGCGCTGTGTCTTCGATTCCACCTCCTTGTCCTGGATGTAAACAGCTTGCCAGACGCAAACAACATCCTTGACTGGTACCGTCAACCTGTCTTCCTATTGTGTCTTTCCCTGCGTCTTCGATACCACCAACTTGTCCACCGTGTGATGATGCTCCCTGTGTTGAATCCTTCTTCTTTTTGATTCCAATCCCTCCGAAAGGCTGCTCTTCAGCACGTGCGTAAAGTACAGCAATGTGAGTCATCGTCATTACCAAATTAGCTGTGAGAAGGGCCATGTTGGCGATCCAAACGAATTTGTGCACTTTTGCTGCGGGCACCGTGCACGTTACAGAGAACCTCTCTTCCACCGAACAGTGGAAATTCTCACGAATGCTCAGGACAGAGATGGCTTCAACCCCTGCATACACACCCAACCCGATTGCGGAGAGGGCCACGGACGCAGCTTGCTTTACAGCATACCAAATGCACACCGTACTGGCATGTCTCCATTTCTGTTCGGCCTCGATTAACTCCTCTTGCGGTTTGTTCAGCTTTTCTCTCTGCCTCTCGGTTAGGGCATCTGTTTGTACATTACCTTCCCATCCATGTTGACCGCCGGATTCCTTCTTCGTGAATTTAAACGAAAGATTAGTTTGATCATTTTGTTTCCTGAACCTGTCGTACAATACTTGGGTATCACGTGTGATAAACCGCACATTGCAGATGATCTGCCGGCCAATGGTGATGTTCCAAAACAGGAACGGTGCGTACATAACAGCCGCCTGTATGACTAACACCATGGCAAACTGCTGATAGCTAAAGATGGTGTCTCCTTGGGAGGAGTCCTGGCCTGCACAGTACACGTTTACAAACTCGGCAAGCTGCCTGCTATAATCTGATATACCGCTGAAGGCGTCAGTGGATGAGTTACCGCCAGCCACTACCGTACCATTCCCGGGTTGAGCAGGTATTTGTACCATGTCCAGGGGGAAGCACTGGGTTGTGGAACCTACAAAAAGTTAGAACGTAAAGTTTTTTTCAGAAATCATTGTATACTGTCCCTTTGGTGTCAACTAATTTGTTATGCTTATTGTGAAAAATGTTAATATAATGTGGTTGCTATTTGATTTGTCGTCCATCTCTCTATCGCAATACCCTTCAATGTAGAAGTTTACATGCAATGGAATGGTGTTCTTTCTGCTCGAAAGGTTTTACAGGTACGTAGAAAAAATTAAAGCAGCCATTCTCAAATACTAAAAACTTCACAACCAACAAAAAGAGCAAATTACTCGGAAAGTGTGGCCTTAGCGAGAAGGAACTAATCTGTAGCTGCTGCATCCATTCAACATTCATGTGTTGTTGTTT
The DNA here is from genome assembly GCA_001663935.1 of Asymmetron lucayanum. Classification (NCBI taxonomy): domain Eukaryota; kingdom Metazoa; phylum Chordata; class Leptocardii; order Amphioxiformes; family Branchiostomatidae; genus Asymmetron; species Asymmetron lucayanum. The sequence continues at coordinate 8,770 of LZCU01018611.1, read as the reverse complement.
TTTATGATCGGTTCAAGAATATTCTGCCGTATGATTTAACAAATGCCCCCCTCCCACATCAAACGAAGATATGCCCACATGTGTACCTAGCAGATCCCGCCCGATGACCACAGTAGACATCAGCAGCGGCAGCCAACAGGCGATGATCTTACACACGGAGTCGGCCCACAGCTCGGCGTGCATGCGCACTGGGTCTGTCACCTCCGCAAAACCCTGCTGAAGGAGGCTGCTCAACATTGTTGTCACTCAAGTAGGTTTAGCGGTTTGGCTGTGACAAAACCTGCAGCAAAGATTTGGGCAATCAGCTTCAGTAAAAACACGACATCCTTAAAAATATAGATTTGAAGATCATTTGTGAACTGGCCTCTGTTACAAACGGTGGCATCTCACACTGCAGGCCTTTTATTCAAGGGAAGCATGACTCCACCCCACGCTAACCTTCTTTTCTACACATTCCTCCACTTTTACATTTTACAGGTGAGACAGTATCAAACGACAGGGACACTTTGATGATATATTCTGCTGTCGTAAATGACTTGTACATCATGATAAATATTTTACAAATGTTAGGTCAAGAGTTCAACACTCGTGGCACTTAGACAAGTGGAATACAAAATGTACCAACTCCATATGCAGCACAAAAAAGACCACAGACTGGTTTTATCACCAGTTAAAAAAACAGCAGTTTTGATAGTCTTACCGGGTGAGTCAGGCCTTTGGTGAATGAATAAGGTCAAAACCATGAATAATTGACGACCATTACCTGACAACGTAATGAGTCAGGGACAGGGGTCTAACAGTATCCCACCTGTTGAATGCAGAGGGAACCTGACCTGACACGGGCTTTCTTTGGTCATGAAACTAGATCAGCCAAAAGAGAAGTCACCATTCAAGCTCAACACAAACGGGACCTCACTCAAACATTGGCATTGAGTAAGGTAAACCCGTCTGTTGTAAGCTATGCCATGCTTGATTGGTCTCAGCACAAAAGCAGGTGGGAGCCAAATACATGCCAAAAGTTTACACAACACTGGCTAGAGACACCAGCAACAAGCGCCAAGGCCATCGATAAAAATTAACGTTGCTGTTACAGGCTGTTTATTTTTAACTAAATGTTCTTTCTGTAATTCACAAAGATATTTCAGACCAAAACAATTACCGTCCCCTCCTGGAAACCAAAAAAAAGTGCTCGTCGGTAATAATTAGTGTGAACGTAGGAACTACTTATAACGTCAACTGTCAGTGTTGTGCCGCGGATGGATATGGAGGTGAAAGGGCAGCCTAGAGTTCTACCTGGGAGCAGTGAGCTATTTTCTAACAACAGGTGGACCTGGGTCTACAATATGGCCGCTATGGACGAAGCGACTTTTTGTCCAAACTTGGATTGTTTTCCCGAAGCAGTATTTCGCGTAAAATCAAAGACAGAGTCATCATAACTTCCCCCAAACTGACGACGGTTGGAACGGAAGTTGAGGGCAAGGGAAGTTTGCTGGCTACGTAGGGCCATTGGATTTGTTTTCTTATTACGGTAAGGTTTCTTAGGTTTATCTGTCACGGTCTTTTTTCATCCATTGTTTTGTCTCGACATTAATATTACCCTTTCACTTCATAACACATGGTGTAATAAAATAGCTATAGCTGCAGTACCAAGTTGTTGAAAATGTGTGAAAAAAATTGAAAGAAAAACACGATCAGAATCGCCCTGCTTCAAATACAACCTAGAGGATGTTTCGTATATAAATTTGTTGCCATGTTGTTTTATTAGTCTGTTAATGCGTAAGAACAGATTGATGTGTAGCTGTATATGCGTATCTACGTGTAAGCTTTGAATCAAACTGCAAATAAATCGAAATTGTCCATGTCGTTTTCCTCGCGAAGATGTTGTAAGAAAACAAAACAGCATGCATTGCCAAACATACGTTGCCGAGGCACCTCAGTCGACGTTATGTACAAAACTCCTCATTTTCGAGATCAAGAGCCATAAATATGAAATAAAAAACAACCAAAAATAGTTAATTGCCTTTTTACGTGACGTGATGTGCAGATAATTTCTCTCATAGATCTGCTTGAATATCTTTCAAAAATTTAAAATATTTTGATTACAACTTTACTGCTAAGACCTCACCATACGTTCATCTGTATTGTACAAGGGGCGAGTGAAAAATATATTTGTAAAGGGCTCGCTAGCCACCTGCTGTTTGTTTGTTTGTTTGTTTGTTTGTTTGTTTGTTTGTTTGTTTGTTTGGTTGGTTGGTTGGTTGGTTGGTTGGTTGGTTGGTTGGTTGGTTAATGGCGCCTGGAGCCACATTATCGTGTTGGACAGTTTTTCGACAATTTGGCCCCTTTGGTTTACATCATCAAGCAACCCGTAGAGCTTTAATATTGAGACACCATCTACAAAAATAATCTCAAAATCTCTTGTTTCTTTGAATTTGCAGAAAATACTACAGCCATGGAAGAATTTAGATCCGTCTTTGAGGATCCGGCATACGACGGTAAAATATCTTATGGATGTATTTTTTCTAATAAAGCTTCGCACAATGCCTACTTTTGTGTTCTACATTGTTTGGTGGGGTTGATTTGGGGATTTTAAAAGAAATAGGTTATCAGTCCTGACACTTGTATCACCTTTTATCGCACACAACTTTAAAACTGCATGAAGTTGCCGTTCAACATTAGAGGCATAGATGAACAGTTTTTGTAGAACGTATTGAAGTATATTGTGCATTCCAAAATTCTGTGAACGGTTGAACACTATCAATGGTATCACTACAACATGTGGCGTTGCCTACTGGACTACAGCCTTTAGGTTGGCAGCGTATATAGTTACATTTCCCTCCCTATGCCTATAGGGTATAGGGGAAATACACTTTTTGGATTCTTCTTTCGTCTTCTGAAGTTATTGAAACACCTCTTTCACATAGTACAAGGCAAAAGACATGATCAGGTGTCAGTGATTTTCTGTGGGTAAGTTGATTATAGACGAGTACAACGAAGTACTGATTAGTCTGATTGGAACCGAATTTTCATAATTAATGAGGAAATGGTATCTTTGGTGGGAAAATCCATATCTTCTTGACGGTGATTTGAATTCCATACTCATAATGTAGGTACTTCGTTAACAGACAAAGTACAAGAGTTACACATGACCCAAATCGATTGACTTAATTGAGCTACAATACAAGACAAGGAGAATACAAAGAAATATGTCATATGCTCATTAGGACCTAATTTGCAGAATTAATGAGGAACTGACATATTTCCATTGAGCTAAATGCTAGGTATTTCTAATTGGTGATACAGTCAAACCTCCCCCCAAGGGGAACCGCCGAAAAGTAGTGGCCTTGGACAGGTGGCTGTGTTGAAGACGATCGACCCAGAACATGACTCAACAAAATCCTCAAATATTAAAGTTGACTGGCGCATTGACCTAAAAGTATCCACCCATGTGCAACCACCGCCATATATCCTTAGAACTAAAATTTGTCTGGCAGTAAAAATCCGAGTCGAACTCGCCGATTTCTACAGGATATCTCGATAGTTACCATCAAAAATCAATGTCATTTCACACTTGAAAACTATGCGGTCGCCATGGGCAGGGATGGGCTGAGTGCGGTCCCAATTTTCTGCGGTCGCATTGAGGAGGTGGCAGCCTCGGGCAGGCCGCTTAATGGGAAAATTGCCAGGTTTGACCGTACAACAGAATGTTTGTTATGCTGACGAGGACATGATTTGCAGAAGTCAGGCTGAAACTCAATATTTCAGTATATATGGTGGGAATTTCATGTTGGAGATATAGGTGTCCGTAGGGCAGGTGAATACGATGGAATGTCTGTTATACTAATAAAGACCTAATGTGGATAGTCAATGCAGATACTTAAAATACCTTTTATGGTAAATGATAGGCATGTCATTTGAGATATAGGAAGCTTTGGGAAAGGTGAATACACTGGAAGGTGCGTTATGCTAATGAGTACCTAAGATGCATAATCAATGCAGAAACGTCATATTCATTTTTTGTGATAAATGGTACCTATTTGATATTGCACATATCGGTAGCTGTAGGAAAGGCGAATGCAATGAAATGAGTGGTTAATGGTGATGAGACCGTAACTTGCATAATCAATGCAGAAACTTACTATTTCTTTTGTAGTAAATGTACAGGCAGCTTAAGGAAAGGTAAATACAATGGAATGTTTGTTATTCCAATGAGAACTTAATTTGTATAATTAATGAGAAGAGTTCGCATTTCCTTCATGGTTATCAGTAGGGATTTCATGCCGGATATATACATAGTTGGAGTGAAGGGAAATACAATGACATATTAGTTTTTCTAATTAGTACCTAATTTGCATAATTTTGAAATTTCACTTACAATGAAATATGCGCTATGCTAATTGCACATTAAAACAGGCATTCTGGTAGATACACGCAGATGTAGGTAAAGAAGACGTTTTATTTCCGTCATTCATTAGAAGGAAAGGTCCTTGCATTTTCTCAGAATTCTGTCCTTCTAATTGCATGTTTTAATCACCCAGGATGCGGCCTTTGAGAATACGAAGATTGCTGTCCTGAAAATTTAACTTAAATATCATAATCATATCATATCCCGATACCTCACTCTTAACACGAGGATGACCATGACAATACATTTGACTGCATAGTAGTAGATACATGGAGGCCTGCTGCAAGAATCTTTGAAACTGTGTTTTGAATCAGCATGATGTTTGTAGGACGATTTGTGCCATGTTTTCTGGACTGCTTTATCTTTTTTGGCGAGAATTGTGGATTTCTTCCATTGTCGATTTTAAACTTAAGATCATGTGCGCGAGTGTGTTCTATAGACTATAGTTTCAAATTCAATGTTCTCCGAGACAGTCAATATTGACTGATATTTGCTTGCAATATTACTACAGAAACCATACCGGCTCCAAAGAACCTTGAAGCGGCAAAGACTGGAAACTACGACATTACGTTACGATGGGAGCCAGTCGAGTCAAACCAGCTTTACGGCTATCGTCTGGAACGTTCTATTGCGTCTGCCGAACGTGCATGGCTATCGACACATGACCTGCTACCTGTACTTCCAAAGGATACGACTGAGTGGGAGGTGGGCGACCTAGAACCTTATAAAGCATATGACTTTTCTTTGAGATCAGGGATCATTAACGACGGCGACCGCCGCTATGGTCAAAGATCCATACTGTTGGATGTCGTGGCAAGAGAGCCAAGTAAGTACTCAGTCCACGTTATAACATTAAGTAGAAAGCAACTTTGACATGATTTAGACGTACAGTGTAAAACAAACTACAAGATCCAAGAATAAAGAACCCATTTGAAATAGGCGGTGGATGTTCCGTATAACCATGCTGGTTTATTGAATATTGCAATTGCTTGCATGATCACATAAAACTGCTGTTAGTTAATCTATGCCCCACAAATAACACAGTATTTATGTGACGTCTAAGCAGCTTGCAGAGAATAGCCACAGTAACTAATGCCTGGCCAGAAATATTAAAAATTCCGATCACCGTGACGTCGAACGGGGGGGGGGGTCCCTTGTGGATGCCTTAAGGGCAATGTAACTGTAGATTCAGGTGAAAATGAGTACCTACATTGGGTTATGGACGTCGCACTGATAGGACGTTAAATGGTGCTTGAGGGTAGTCACCCCTCGGCACGGTAAAGAGACAGACTTATTTAGGAGACTATTCCGGTGTGTGTGGATCAAATATAAAGCAGTCGGATATGCAGCTTGTATTTTTCAGTAAGTACAAACCTGTTGTGTTACACCTTGATGTGATTTGTCGGGTATGTAAAACAACATGCATCGGGACACCTATTCCTAGGTTTGAGTCTGTTTGATATGATTGTATGTTTGCAGAAAAGGAAAAACGACCTATGCATTTAACATCGAATTTTCAATATTTCAACAGATCAGCCCTATCCACCCCGAAACATCAGGGTTGCACGTGGCACACAAGAGTCTGTAACGTTGACATGGCTGAAGCCTTATAAGGCTAATGACGTCGATCCAGCCTCCTACGAGTACATCGTGGAGATGTGCGACTATGCTGACATTCGCGATGTGTGGACGGAGTGCTGCAGAACGACAGAACAAACGTGCACATTCAAAGTTCAGTACAAAGAAACCTGCTTCTTCCGTGTGTCAACCAACAACAAGGATAACAACGTCAAGAGCCTTCCAGAGCAAATGGGTAAGAAACATGCTTACCATCTTCATAACATGCACTAATTGTTCTGATGCTGCGCACCAACATGTGTGAATCGAAACAGTCCTCAAGAAAATTTGCACATTTAGATTCTGGAATTATTGTCAATGCTGGCATAGAAGGTTGTAGCTCAATATAAAAATTCACATCATAACATCTCTTCTGCAGGAAACCCGGAGATACGTATTCATATTGAGCACAGGAACAAAGACGGGGCACAGCAGGACAGAGACAAAGCCCACTGGATTCACGCAGGGACAGAGCCTGGTGACAAGGAGCCCGGAAGCGTCATCTTTGTCATCTCCTGTCTGGACCTGAGCGGTCTGCGCGAACTGTGGATGAACTACAACCTGGGGAAACTGAAGACGTTCTTCCAGAACCTGTTTTCACTCAAAGCCCGTCTTGACTCCGTGTTAAGACCAACGGAGATTGACATTAGAATTGACCCCGAGGATTTCTATGCCTGCCGCCGCCATCTCCAGCTGACTTCTCCTACAGAAACGGGGTTTCGGGTCGTCAAATTTGGGGATGCTTATTCTGAAGGTAGGTGCCACGTGGACATACAGTTTCACAGGTCGGCTTGCCTGAACATTCTGCTTTGCTTAAACCGAACATTTAATGTGGTGTATTATGTGACAGCTGTATATATGAAAACTGTGAGGTTCTTTTTCAGCCTTTGTTTTGGATTGATTGTTTTCTCAACTGCTTATTATATCATTGGTTTATTTCATGCACTGTCTCTGTTTTCAAACGTGGTTAGAGATTAAACGGACAAAATAGGGGAAGAAATTGCCACAAGAGGAGCTGGAATGGGATGATGGAAATATTCCTGCAGTCTGTCGTACTAATGGTATACAGACTGCACATCATACATCATATAGAGCAAAGGAAAGTCACATGGAGTTCCATTCTGTCTGTAATGTTTGTTGTGTCTCCATATGCCATCAGCCATCATACCCCTGGGGCTGAGCGAGGATTACCCAGTCTACTGCAAACCCATTTCCCACAAGACAACCTGCTCAGAGCTGGACTATTTGGACCCTGCAGTAACCATCGCCCGGCCAACAGGTAGGTAGGGTTGTTTACATGGGTATTAAGACAAGTACCTATTTGGATGAAGTCAAATTGGGAAGATCCCATATTTCTGGTATGAACAAACATACGATGATGATATTCAAGATGAAAGGGTTAGGAAAGAATTGAGCCCAAGTAATTTTACTACTTTTTTTCTGTCATTGTTATCTTTAAAAAAACTGGAACAGAAGTTTCCTTATAAAGTTGCGTCATTTCCTAAGCCCCTCAGCCTGTTGATTTTGTTTATTCAGCGGAGAAGACGGAGGAGCCCGGCCCAGAGTTTTCCAGACTGACAGCTGCGAAACCAGGTAAGTTTATTTTCCAAAAACAGAATGATAGTACAGACACACTGCATTAGCAACCTGATTTACGTCAAATCAATATGAATAGGTCTGAAACCTAGAAATACCTAAAATAGATATTCAACTCTTGTCTTCCGTACAATTTCTGAATGCCTCAAGGTCGATGTTGATAAGCATCATACGCGAGAACGATTGGGCAGAGAATTAATAGAAAATATATCTGAAGCTTGGTATGTCATTGAATCCTGGTAAATGTCGTGTGTTCCTTGTGCTCCAAGTTCCAGATCCACCTGTCCATCTGCACCTGGGTGTTGGGCAGCGACCGACAGATGAGAGGGACGCTGAGGACGTCGAAGTCTTGGACCGGCTCCTCGAAGCGCTTGACCTGGCCGTCGGCAGTACAGACAGAACTGATGACGTCTCCGCGATGAGCTTCACATCTACACAAGCACAGACATCAGTGATGACAGAGGGAGAGAAAGCACCACAACAGGAAACTGAAGGTCAACAGCGGACAGATGGACAGGACATGGAAACCCTGAGGCAAGAGGTGATGTGGCTGACACAGCTGAAAGAGGCAGCACAACAACAGGTCAGATGGTTGGAGGAACTGCTTCATATCAAGCAGGAACGGATGAAGAAAGAAACAGAACGTCTCACTCAAGAGGTATCAAGGCTGGAAGAGAAAGTGGAAGCAAAGCAAATCATCCACGAGCAGAAACAAGAGGTCCAGCAGCTGCAGGAAGTCTATAAAGACAGGGAGGTAACAGTTCAGGGACTGCTATTTGAGAAGCACACAGCAAAGGGGGGGAGTCAGAAGGATTCTCTATGGAGTATGGATTCAGCAATGGTACTAGAAGACTCAGACGAGGAGGGTTACCAACTGCATGAGAAAGTCCCAGGGAAGGGTGAATGCCGAGGGAGGCCATCTGATTCAGGCTTTGCACAAGAAGGCCCAGACAAGGAATACCCATGGGCCATAGCCATGTCTGCTCCTGATCAACCGGACCAAAGGCACCAAAGAGGTTTGTACATGAAACCTGTGCACCATCATGGTTACGCCTATGTTACTATACCACATCGCTATGTGCCTTTGTTACTGTGTGTAACTATACATTGTTAAAGGCGCCCAAAGCGATTTTGAATGCGGTATGACTGGAA
>LZCU01018238.1:0-10957 GCA_001663935.1 Asymmetron lucayanum | reverse complement strand
GTGTGTGAGTGAGTGTGTGTGTGTGTGTGTACGCTACGCGTGTCAAGATAGCCTGGCGTTTTGCATTTATCTTGTATTACAATAGCACCCCTCTTCGTTACTTCTTTAGCTGAAATGTATTTCACATATACAAAATTGCAACACCGGGACAAGTCTGGCAATTTAGTCGTTCCCAGAAGTGGCAGTCCACTGCCTGATAGCAGTGCTTCCATTCTTAGGTCGTTCCAAAATACTGATTCAAAAGTCTCTGCCCCTTGCAGATCCTGTGTACATCCTGCAGCCGATTTCCACACACTACCCTGGGTATGTGACCGGCAGTAAGTCCGACGGAAGATCCTGGAACCAAGACTACGGTGTGATGCAGACCGCTATGCGGGGCGCCGCGAGACTAGCAGGACTGGAGGAGGACAACATCGACAAGTATCACAATTCCGTCACTGAAGGTGAGAGGCGTTACCAGGTAAATCCGAACTCAAGTCGGACATAACAGAGGGCTCCTTGAACAGTTTAGCAATGAGGGACTTCATGCATTTTCCTGCAACGTGGAATTAAGTCTACTACAAGTTAAGATCGTCGTCCTAACGGTCTAAGGAATTGGATCCATTGGAGCAAGAGGCAGTATAGCGTAACCACTTGCTAACTGGGACGCCACGTTAGGATTATTTAATCGTACGTAATTCTCAGTCGCTTTGAACTGTAACTGACAATGTACTTAGGCAAGCTAAATTTGACTGAAACCATTATCGGAAAACGTATACACTAACGGTGCACCCATCTCTGTTCCAGGTGAAATTCTGAAGGCGCTCGACCTTGGAGAAGCAGACGGGCGACTACAGGAGAGATGTTTCTTCTTCAGTCGGACAATCCACGGGTTCAACACGTCGGACCAGAACGCAAGGTACAGTTTACTTACAGAATGTCCAGTTGATGAAAAGTGGTTAGCAGATACGCCAATGTGTCGCCTTACATTACTCGTGTGTTTTCTATGAACCGACTTTTAAATAGCAAGAACAGTACTGCCTCCAACATTTTTATCCTCGCAGACAAGTGAGAAGAAGCCAAAATCACATACCAGCTATAAAGTACAGTGCTCGTACTAACGTTGTAGTTGTAATAAGTCGTTGTTGTGGCTTGTTCTTAGCCCATTGTAGCAGAGATGTATCATTTTTCATTACAATCTCTAGAGTGGTGAACAGTGCTACTCACCCCAAACTTATGTTTCATAGAAACGAACGTATTATAGAAAACTACTGTATGTCAATTCTAGTAATGATCGTTTATAATTGCATGACATCGTCCTGCTATATTGTATTCATGTAAAAATTCTTTCCTGTGCGCCATCAGGTTCTACACAGACGTGTGTGCCGAGGGAACTATTGACAACGAGTCCCAGCAGAAACTCACCACCCTCAGAGAGCGGGTCAAGGAGAGGATGGGAGACAAAACCATGTCAAGGTACTAACTACAGAAATAAGTATGTTGCCGATACAGGTCAAGTGGACTTGGCTAAGAATGTCAGAATGCTAGCGATGTATCGTTATACGGGTAGTATTGTCTGCGTAGTGGTCTCATATGAATGAAATAAACGATTCTCAGTAAGCATGGCATCTCGTTTGCCTCTCAGTCATATGGTATGGTTGCTCAATTTAATAAGCCTGAAACCAATCTGTTTTCAGCTATCGTACGGTCAAAAACAAGGAATAGACCATTGAGACCATACTGTAACCGCAATAGCTGAGGAATACAGATGAATATCAGGCTACGGCGAATGTACCAATGTTGTACCTCAATTTGAATAATATGCTACATATGATGATAAGTAGCATAGTTTTAACTTAGAGAAAAGATGTCCTAACCTCGCATTGTACTGTATCATCAACTCAGCTACAACATGACATGGGAACCCGAGGCCGGACTGACTGCCCTCAACAATGTCCGGACCGTGCAGCAATTCTGTGACGACTTCTGCAGGCAACTCATGTCCTCCATTGTTAAAGGTAGGCCGTCCAAGAGTGTTAACATCATATTATAATCATGAAGACAAAATTGAGTGAATTCACAGTGGCTTTGTAATGATTTACAATTGGATGCAGTCCTAGTAATATCCCCTGAAATGACAAACAAGCTGTCCATGAATTAACCTGATTACTATTGATGCCTACAGACGACTTTAGAAAATCGTTACTACCAATGTTCCCTACTCACCGCCGCAATAAAAACTTTTAGTAGAGTTGTCACGTTCATCAGATGCCGTACGTCTCTGCGCTGACTCCATATACAAATATTTCGTGAGATGTTAACAAGAGAAAAACCTCCAGTGTTGAAGACGTGGCCATATGTTCACTGACAGAAAGCAAACATGGTGACTGTGACCCCCTCCCAACATCCGGGTTCCTGAGCTTGACGTTCTTTTACAGGGGTTGTAAACGGCCACTCCGCGGAGAATCCGCTGTATGACGAGCTGGTTCACCACGCGGAGATGTGTCGGCAGAGACTGGAGACGTTTGTAGGCAGAGAGGACTATCTCACAAAGGTATGTGGTCATCATGTGCACTGCAATGGTGATCATACTAAAAATTGCTCTTATTTGGGGTATTTAGTTCAGTACACTGTTTCTAAACCATAATGTTATGTTCGGCTAATTATAACCGTTGCTTCCTGCCGTCATGACATTGCCATCCTGTTTTTTTCCGACTGTTCAAGCTACACAATCATGGTAGTTACCTTAAATATATGCAACGAATGCAGTATATATTGTAACATTTGCTAACGTCAAACAAATTATATGTCGTCTGATATGTTTAACTGGCGTTTTTTCACTTCCAGATGCTTGAGTACTTGTCCGAAGAGAATCCTAGGACGGTGAGTTGAAGGTTTCTCGTCATTATTTTTCATTAGGTACCATCTAATGTAAATTGACAACACTATAGATATACATGACAGACAAACATTACAAATTAATATGACCATGTACCCACGTTGGTATTTGAAATTATCAAATTATTGCTCCTTTTCATTACGGGAATAGTCAACACTCACATCACAGTTGTCTGTTATTGAAGAAAACAATTGGCCTTTTTAGTCAACTTTGATGAACGGAAACATGATAAAGTGTCTAAAATTCAAGGATGCAATGCTATCTAAAGTTTACATAGAAACATGACCATTAACGACACCTATTAACTGCAAGAGTTATAGCCGGTTAGAAACTGGCTTCAATGTACAGTTCTGTTCCGCGTCAGTCATGACGTTGATCAGAGTTTTATCCCCGTGTTTTACTGCTTACAGCCGATTATCGTTCACGGTATGGGCGGATCTGGAAAGACCTCTCTCCTCTCCAAGGCTTTCAGTCTGTCAATAGAGAAGAACGGTGACGTGAATGCCGGAAGGTGAGGACTGTCCGCTAAATCATAGCTATATTTTCAACATACTAGCTTCCTTATTACTATAGCACATTAGTGGATACTCACTCACTCATTCTCACCCACTCACTCACTCACTCACTTACTCACTCACTCACTCACTCACTCACTCACTCACCCACTCACTCACTCACTCACTCACTCACTCACTCACTCACTCACTCACACACGCATATCGTGGATACTATAGCACTTATGTCGATCTCTTATGAATGAAAATGTTCGTCAATGCTTTTTTATATTTTACTCAAGTCCATAATTTCAAGACATTGCGTTTTTATTTCCATGAAGTATTGCATTTTAAACAATTCCACTTTAAACAGTCTATTCCACTGAATGAAACTTTACAAGAACAGGTTTCCATGTAAATAATGGACGAGATTCTCAGTCACTCAATAGTATCGATGATTAGTGTCCAAATATCGATCGTTAAAATTGTCCGCTACAACGCATGTGGCTTTATCATTTTCTAGGCCAATTCACGTCATCCGGTTCACGGGAACCTCCCCTTCATCTTCCAACGCCAAGGCACTTCTACAGAGTATTTGTGTCCAGGTAAGCAGAGTAGTTAAACAGAGCCTGGTGCGATTAATCTTAAAGTCAAACTTTACCGTGTTGATGGTAAATCATGAAATCACCGAAATGACCGCTGACACATGATTCTGATTAAATGATAAATGGTGAATTTTTTAAATATTCTAATCCTATAATAATTCATCTACAGGGTGTTCCAAAAACGTAGGTGATGCTTTGGATGGTTATAATTACAATCTCATATAAAAGTATCGCCATGGCTGGACCAAGAGGGTTTGTAAATACCATTCAAAGTCGTTAATGCTCTGTGATGCATGGCTGTAAAAATGTCATTAAGGTATTATTGGACAGCATATTTACTATACTTAATAAAAATCGAACTATAACAGCGATACTTTATACGAGACTGTGATGATAACCATTCAAAGCAACAACTACTTTTTGGGGACACCCTGTATTGCTTCAGAAGACTGTAAGCCAAATACGAGCTAGCTACCCAGGCTGATTGACTATCCGACAAATTTCACATTTGCCTTACAGCTGAGTCTATGTTACAACTCGCGGGACCCGTTGCCACCAGACTACAGGGGTCTGTCTGCCAGGTTCCTAGAACTTCTGTACAAGGCTACAACGCAGAAACCTTTAGGTACTACAGCATATGTTTCTTACAACAATATTAACTGTAGAATCTTTTAAAATGGGCAGTAAAGTTGCCATAACTGTCCAGACTGGGTGAGACAGAAATTTGTTTCACTAATGCTATTCCGTTAGATTTTGCTGCAAACTCAACCTCGTCACAAGTAAGTCTTCTACGTAAGTGTTTTGGAATCACCTACGTGCACTTCACAAGGTGTCCAATGTGAGTCAGTTGCATTGTACACACATGTATTATGAAAATGCTTCCAGAACCGCACTACGTTCAACTTTTAATGTAGGAAATGTCGTGATTACTAAGAGACATCACTTAAGCGGATGGACGAATGGATACGCTCCTAACTAGAAGACTGAAATGGTATTCAAGACAAAATAATCATTTACATGAATGGATTAATGAATGAATGAATCAGTGAATGAATGAATGACTGGATAACAGCACAAAACTGATGTAAAGCCATGTAACGTTCATGTAACGTTCCCGTCTCCAGTACTGTTCATAGACTCGATATATCAATAATACCGATGACGGAACTGCTAATAAAAAGATTGATATGTTAATCAAGACAAAATCTGCTTTATATAATAATCTGCAGAAAAATGTCATGCTCATGTGCCCCTCCCGTCTCTAGTACTGTTCATAGACTCCCTGGACCAGTTGGAGGGAGGGGCGGAGGGTGATGACCTGACATGGCTGCCGACAGCCCTGCCGCCTCACGTGCACCTGGTGCTCAGCACCCTCACACGGGGAGAGACGCTAGGGATACTCAAAAGCATGGGCTACGGGGACGACAGCTTGTTGCAGGTACCACTGTTTACAAGACAATATCTAATGGTTTCCCCTCTGCTTGTACTACGTGTACTCTCTTCTGATTTTAGCTAGATATTACAGGAATACGATGTATGTTGGTCTCTGTTCCAGGTTCTACCATTGGATTACACACAGTCAAAGGACATAGTGACATCACGGCTGGCACGACTGGGAAGGTAAGACGGTATTTGGACGATCCACTTGTAATATGGTAATTGGTAATACATCTATAGCTCAAGCGTTTGTTAATATACAAACTGGTTTTACTTCCAACGATAATCTGAGTGTTTTCTTCTCTTGGCATTGATCGATACCCCAATCAAGACTATTTACAAGACAATTTAGAGACCTCACGCTAACTTTGAGGGAAGACGTCTAATGTTGCAAAGCCCTTCTCAGATGCGATGCAAGCTGTTCCACAGCAGAGGCCACTGCATGAAATCAAGAATTTCCGGGCGTTTCCGGGCATGCACAGGCCCGGAACTTCAGTGTTCTCCCGCATACGCACTCTCTTGTGCACACGCCGTGTGTCCGAATACTTCACGTTTCCGGACGCGTGTGCAGGAAAATACGACCCGGAAACTCGGCTTTTCATGCAGCGAGCAATATACCTGTATCCAACGCCCTATATTGCGACAACTGAAACAACCATTACACATCTCTGGTAATTTCTCACCTGCCATTCCAGAACCCTCACGCCTGATCAGCAGGAGAAGTTACTGACGTCACACCAGAGGGGCCAGCTGACGCCGCTGTACGTCCGTATCGCCTGTGACATGGCGGCCAGGTGGAAGTCGTACACTCCGTTAGAGAAATGCACCCTGGCCTCATCCACCACCACACTCATCAAGCAGTTCTTCAGCCAGTAAGCAAAGTAATCAGTCCATTAGCAAAGAGCCATTTAGGTGCCAGTCGTCCTAGTATTACCAGATCTTCCTTGCATGCAAATCTATATCACTTCTGTTGGCTTACGATATTATAAGATGGGGCCTTCAACTATGGATTCCACCAACACCGATGAGCTTTCATTCAAATATACGGAAGATGGTTTCCATAAACAGAACTATGCTGCGCTGCCGTAACATCATATGAGATGACAAAATACATGTAGTACGTTTTTGGCATCTACTTCAATTACCCAGTAGTAAATAAATGAAGTTAATAAGACATCGTTTGAGCATATGTAATTCATGTGAAGTGTACGTAGAAGAAGATGGTAAAGAAATCAAAGCCTGTTTTTGGAACGATTTTAAGTATCTAAAATGCGTCTGTGTTTCTAGGCTTGAAAAGACGCACGGAAAAATACTCGTCAGTCACACATTGTCCTACATCACGGCATCGAAGTCCGGGCTGTCAACCAATGAGCTGCTGGATGTGCTGTCATGTGACGAGCCCGTTCTTGATGACGTGTTTCAGTATCACATGCCGCCTGTCAGGAGACTGCCCACGTTGCTATGGACGCGTTTGAGAAACGACCTAGGTAAGATGAGACCTCTATGTGGACTATACACATATTTGTAGCTCATACAACGCTACAAATCCATCTACAATTCTTAAAACGCACAGAAAGGATTGAACTCCCGTCACACCCCTGTTGACGAAATACTTTGCTTTGAATGTATTTTAAAGAACGCTGGCAAAACCACAATCATCTGCACATACGAATCGAAGGGATGAGAAACCAACGTCATCTATGTACTATGGTACGGAACTGGACGGCTTTTATTAGCCGATGAATAGTTACATGGAACTGGGCACGCAAAACACCCAGGAGTCTATCATTTTCAGGCATGTTAATAACTTTTAAGTCACACGCGTTCAGAAAACAGATTCTGATTAGTAAAGTATGGCTACAGGATTTTTTATGAACCAACTTATCACTCATTCACTCACTCACTAACTAACTAACTCACGAACTCACTCATTAAATCAATCAATCAGTCAATCGATAAATCAATCGATCAATCAATCAATCAATGGTGACACGAATTACATTTCCAGGAGATTACCTTGTGGAGAACGGTGTTGAAGGCGCCGTGGTGTACCGGTGGTACCACAGACTGTTCGCGGAGGTGGCGCGGGAGATGTACCTGTCCAACATGGCGGACCTCATCCACACGGACCTGGCCGACTACTTCATGGGCAGGTACGGAACTCTTAGTTTGAATTCAGACTTTTTTCTTTCTAAATTCTTATTTGATAACAGTCATTTGGCAATATTGATTTTACTCGACAGTGACAGACTTGTAGAAGAGGAGTACCAGGTCCTGTGTTATATTCACCAGAAAACCAGAAAACTACACATTAAAGCATTGAATGACTGAATATGAACTATTGTATGGTAAGTCTTATGTGTACTTGGAAGGAAAGTATTAATTAGAATACGACATGTAGGAAACAACTTTGCTGCATTTGACCCCCCGTTCTGATTTACATACTCATTGTATGGGAACTAATTTTGAGTAAGTGAAATGTCTGACAAACCCTTGTGAATGTGTTTGTCATAGACTTAAACATGTCAGAAATAATGTGATTAGACATCGCAACAAATATTTCTCTGCCTATTTTTGTCCATATTTTTTCACAAGTGTCAAATCTTAAGGTACAGACTTTAAAAGAAGGCCAACCTAACCATTTTCACAGATGGGCATACGAGCCTAAGCCATTCCTGTCCAAGGATGACAGACTGCTGCACCTGAAGAGTCGCGGAGTGTACCCGCAGGAACTGATACTGTCTGACGGGCAGGGAGATGGGAGTGAGGTCATATATAACCAGCGGAAGCTGACAGAACTGCCGCACCATATCATCAAGGCAAAGATGTGGTCAACGGCCGAAACGGTACAGTCTGCTTTGATATACTTCAAGTATCTTATCATTTTAACTGTGACCAACACAGATAAATTTGTTATGGCAGCGACATGTGTCAACGAGTAATAGAAGCCTTGCATCGTAGACAGCGTACCATTATAAATACTACCAATTACATAAATGATCGTTGCCTCTTATTCGTCTTGTAGGTTGAAGCTATTTTATGGTTACGGGCTCCAATGTGGCATAAAATGTCCACATGGTAACGTTAACGTTCTTCGATGGCGTCCTTATCCTCAATATGTTCCCGCAATGTTTTAGTGTTAAAAGTCATCGTGGCGATTCATAAACGCTGGCCTGGAACAAGGTTGAGTCCTGATGTATGTGCAATGCTTCTCTTACAGGTGATGTGCAGTATCCCTTGGATGGAGGCCAAGTGCAGGACGGGGCGTGTGTACGAACTGACGTCAGAGCTGGCTGAGGTGAGCGAACCTGCTGCCAATGCTGCTTTCCAGAAGTATAAACTTGTAGGCACTCACTGATCTATAAACCGGAAGAGAAGGGTCGTTCGGTATTAGCTATTAGTAGACATATGTCTGATACTCCGTTACGTTAATCGCCAAGGAGTTTTACGTTTTGGGTACCGTTGGTGTGTGTGTGCGTGTGTATGTGTATGTGTGTGTGTGTATGTGTATGTGCATGTGTGTGTGTGTGTGTGTGCCCGTGTGTATGTGTGTGTCTGTTTGTCACTACGATAACTCAACAATGCCTAGATGGATTGTCTTCATATTTGGTACGTGGGTAGATCTTATTACTTTTAAGACTGTCTGATGACGAGTACCTCATGGTGTTTTCTGATGCAGGCCAGTAAAGAATGCCCGGAGATCTCGGACTGCCATCGTTTCATCCTGGCGAACGCCCAGAACCTGCACCAGAACCCGGATGTGCTGTGCCAGCAGGCCCTGAACGAGCACAAGTCGTCACCTGTTGTAGCTGCTGCCAGGAAGCATCTGAAGGGAACGAAAGGTAAAGGAGCGTCAATTTACTTCTCGATTTTATTTTAGTTTTACTAAAATCTTGTGTTGCTAGAAGTTTGACACTTTCTCAATGAGTTTGAAATGATACCCCCGTCGCGGTGGCATTGCGTGTAGGAGTGCATCCCAGTGAAAGTGGATTAAGCGAATGAGTTTGCAGCTAGCACTCTTCAGTACAGACCTGGTCTGTTGCGCCCTGAGGCGAATTACGGGGTATGCAATATAGATAAAGAAACAAATATCAAGGATCATCTTCCACAAAGTGCATAGGAACGTTGTCGTGCTTCGCAGGCTAATATATCAATTATTCAATGTGCGGATCCATTTGACGATTTATGTATGAGTGAGCTCTATAACTTTGATTTTGTAATCTATAACACGTATTGTCGTAATCGGAATGCCAGTTTTTGTCATATGATGTTATTAGAAAAATACTGAAACTCTTGACTAGCCCCATTCCATTGTAAGATTTATTCTACAATGTATTCTGTATTCTGCTCAATATTTCTTGCCATACTTTGTACCGTGTACAA
This sequence comes from Asymmetron lucayanum, assembly GCA_001663935.1. Taxonomy (NCBI): domain Eukaryota; kingdom Metazoa; phylum Chordata; class Leptocardii; order Amphioxiformes; family Branchiostomatidae; genus Asymmetron; species Asymmetron lucayanum. Next base: position 1,160 of record LZCU01018238.1, on the reverse strand, counting down.
ACGTCGTACAATAAAGTTCTTCTTCTTCTATGACGTCTAGCCGTACACTGGATCGACCGGACGGGGGACCAGTCGCCTCGCCCCGAGCTGCTGGTGCTGAACCACCCCGCGGCCGTCAGGCTCTGTCTCTTCTCACCCGATAACACCTACCTGGCAGTGGCCTGTGAAGGAGGGACGCTCAAGGTTTGGAAGGTACAAAACCTGAATGGGATCCTTCACTACACTACGGAAATGCGGCTATATAAATGTAAACCCAGCAATGAATAAGCAAGACGTCTAAGTCCGACATTGTGTGTTTTGATTAAATCAAAATATAGGAATAGGCCAACTAACAACATCCCCAATCAATAGCTGTGTCTTTTTTAAAAACGTGCAAAGACTCCTGGAAGGCCATCTACATTGCTTCAATCAATCAATCAATCAATCAATCAATCAATCAAGCAAGCAAGCAAGCAAGCAAGCAAGCAAGCAAGCACTGAATTAATCAATCTATCATCCGCAGACATCAGCGCTGAAACAAGGTGGTTGCAGACCATTCTCTCCAGTAACATACTAGTATGTCTAATAACGCATTCGTCCGTATACGAAGAACGTATAAAACGCAAGTATAGGATCAGAAAGGATCATGGTGGCCAAAAAACGTCTTTTCGATCGACTGGCATTTCTATTGTCTGTCTTACATGTATTTGGTCCCTACAGATCGCTGTTGGAGCCCTCGTGTTCAGTGTAAAGTCACCAGCCGTAGCCATGGCGTTCCACAGGCAGAACCTGTGGCTGGCAGTGTGTGAAGCGAAGAACATCAACATCTTCGGACTTGGGATCGGTGGACATGCAGAAGGTTGTCAACTAATAACATTTTGCTCAATCTGTAATCTGTGATTCAAACTGACCAAAAAGTAATATCGAAGTGGCATTGGTATTGTCTTTGTGACACAGGTTCACAGTACATATTATTGAGGACATGAAATACCCTCTCTGTAAATCAACGCCGGACTCCGTTGATGGTTGGCACTGACGTTACAATGACTTTGTCCTTTTATAGGTACGATACTGCGAAGCATACAGCTTGGGCTGCAGTGTGACTACTGTACTGTTCTGTTCGTGCCAAAGTCTAACAAAGAGGTAAGCTATCAAGGCATAGTCAATGCTTAATTAGTTAA
>LZCU01018181.1:8714-24048 GCA_001663935.1 Asymmetron lucayanum | reverse complement strand
CAAAGCTTCAACGGAGAAAATCCCGAGCTGTTTTTCTTGTAAAAGGATTTCAGTTCTAGAAGCACGGCATGGACGACTTACTGCAGTGTAAGCGACCGTCTCGACTTTCTTTGCTGAACAGTTGGCCCCACCACCGGCCAGACGCGCGGTCTGCCCCTGAATAGCGCCACCAGACCTCGCGGCTTCACCGCGCCACTTTGCACCCCATGTCAAAATGGAGTTGTTTTGTTGACAAGCTGTCAGGCAATCAGGCGCTAAGCCCCGCCCAACCAATTTAGAGGTTGGAGCGATGGAGGTGGGGGAGGGGGGCGAGAGCACGCCCTCAGCAGCGTAAAGAGCACCAAAGCATCTACTGAGTTAAAGACTATTTAAAAATACGACATCTCAATAAAGTTCACGTTTGGGACACTTTTAATCGCGGAAAAAATGGTCTCTCAAATTGACGGGGAGTGTCAACAGAGATAACCCGGTTTACAAATAGCTTGTATTAGGATAAGTCGTCCTCTTTTGGGGGTATTTGAGATCAGTAGAAGGGATCCTCTGTTCGGAGGGCTGAATAGGGGGATGAGATCTAAAGATGAGATAAAGATGAAGAATAGCCCATGATTGGAGCTGGAACATAAGCCATAGGGCATATCGGGTGGCCCGGCAAAAATCCCCCGCTGTCCGCCGACGATAAGGGGGTATGACATATGGGAGACCTTGATAGACAGTATATTCCCGAACCAACACGCATAAATTATGCATATCTGTGCTTAGTTATCATTTTGATATGGGATCTCTTCTCTCATGATGTGTGGTGTCTGAGAAGCGAAGTCCGATCGCATCTGGGATAATGGGCCTCTTATTTCGAGTTTCTGATTCGCATTAGGATTCATTCATGCACGAACAAATGCGCGGGAGATTTTTGCATCGTCGCTCTGATTTTCACTCAGAATGGCTCCAGCGTGCATTCTTATTCAAGCCTGAGAGCTCCGGCAGGATTTGTGAGTCGGGATTATCCGCGGCGGTGTGTTTCGCCCTCGCAGCAAGTCCCCGGCTGTGAATAATGGAGGCTAGGCACTTGGCTTGGCCCCCTCTCTGCGCCCTACTGCAATTAGGACAGAATTCGTAATTCTTCTTAACGGCCTAACGCCAAACGTCGTCCACACATAGCGATGTTGTTTGTATGAAACCCTATCGTGATACACACTGCGCTTGTGTGGCTTCCCTCGCACTTACACCACCCACATATCCGATGTCATCCGTATTACTTTCGTCACCTTCAGTTTGAAGTTTTGCTTAAAAATTTCATCTTACACGGGATATTGGCACGTCCACACAATAGGCTCGTTGTGGCGTCCCCTCGCGACTTCATTCATACACTAATACCGCCTATCAGCTAGAAAAAGCCCAATTTGCCTAAATACACAAATTTTCATCAGGTAATTTGTTGGGTTGACACCTCGTTCGAGAGATCTTCCCAGTTGTTCAAAAGTATTTTCTGTGCTTAATTCTGTATCTGTAAGCGCTAGGAATATGCGAGGGAGGGGGTTGTGTATCGCCGAGGCGTCCCAGGGCACTTTCCCGGCGTTAAGGCCAGCGAACGCCCGGGAAAGTCGCGAAAACATCCGGCCCATACATGGATAATGAAGCACACTTAGGGGCGGGAATCTCTTGAATTTTATCAATACCTAAGAATAGCTGCTATTGTCTTCCATTTGATATATTCCTAGTATGTTATCCATATCATTCGGAATCGTTTCTAGGCAAAAAAATTGATCTCATAGTTGGATGCTTTTCAAATAACGCTTATGATTTAATTACTCCTATATGTTGCATATCCGTGGTAGGAAACACAATGGATACGTCTGCGCGGTTAAAAGAGAAATTCCTTTAAAATTCTTACAATTCTTGTTGGTATTCCGTGAGAAAAGTTGGTCGTTATTTATTTGTAGATTTGTGTGTGGGACAATAGAGGGAGAGCATAAAAAAGGCGGGAGTCCCCCGCCCTCGTCCGTGCCGCATGTCAATTATAACAGTCACGTATAGGCTGCAAATTCCCACCATAGATTTCACCGCACAGGCACTGGGCTACGGTACTTCAGTACGGACCATACGACTATTTTTGAACGAAAGTTGCCTTTTTTCTGTGTCTCACATGTTAGCTTGTTATCATTCTGAGCCCTAATAGGTTACCCGACACGTTATTTAGCCTGCCCATGTGGAACGGCTTTGTTTTCGCTTGCGTGATTGACGTCTATAGCGATGATTGGCATAAGCTCCTAGGTGAAAAGACAACAGACTTCCCCCAGCCAATCAAAGGGCGGTATTCGTACAATTGCAAACTATGATAGTGGTGATAATACGCGCTGCAGACAAACTCCCCTGATAAAAACTGACACATTTCACAGCACTCAACCACACCCCAGCATTTAGTGATAATAGCGTTGATCCACGACGAACTTAAGTATATGAGTAGCCTCGCGTTTACCGTGTCGGGTCCGGCCATTTTGAAACCGGTGTCGATGTTCCAGCCAGCTATGACCCTAGGCCTGGGCCTGCCGACGCTCAACTTCACCCCAGAACAGGTTGCCAGCGTCTGCGAGACCCTCGAGGAGAGCGGCGACATCGAGCGGCTGGGCCGGTTCCTCTGGTCGCTGCCCGTCGCGCCCGGCGCCGCCGATGCCCTGAACAAGAACGAGGCGGTGTTACGGGCTCGGGCGGTGGTGGCCTTCCACACCGGCAACTTCAGGGACTTGTACCACATTTTAGAGAACCATCGCTTCACCAAGGAATCCCATGCCAAGCTCCAAGCCATGTGGCTAGAGGCACACTACCAGGAGGCGGAGAAGCTGAGGGGGAGACCGCTGGGGCCCGTCGACAAGTACCGAGTTCGGAAGAAGTTCCCTCTACCCAGAACCATCTGGGACGGAGAGCAAAAGACTCACTGTTTTAAGGAGCGCACCAGAAGCTTGTTAAGAGAATGGTACCTACAAGATCCTTACCCAAACCCACAAAAGAAGCGAGAACTAGCACAAGCCACGGGCTTGACCCCCACACAGGTCGGGAACTGGTTCAAAAATCGCCGGCAGAGGGACCGGGCGGCCGCCGCAAAGAACAGGTACGGGTAGGTCCACACCTTTTCCTTTTTACATGCTGTTAAAGTGTCGTAATTCTTGTTGTTGATTACCAAGAAGGGAAAACAGAGATACTCGTAAAATGTGGGTACTAAAAACTGCCCCGGAACTCACACCTTCGCCGCCGTCAGCACAGGTACAACAAAAACAAACTCGCGTGTACTGTAATGTCCCGATAGGTCGCGCTCGCCGCAATGGGCACTCCAAAAGCACATGGAATTTTTGTCATATCACATTTTTCTGTGCTGGTATCTTATCTTGAATTTCTCATCTGTATGTGTTTGTTGTTGGTCTTGTACCCCTTGAAAGACGGCCAGACAATATCGTTGTTCTATTATTCAGGAGGTAATAATGTTCATTTAGTAGCAGTGTCGGACAACACGTTTAAATTGGGTGTAAAGACGATGTGTCGGGAGAGGTGACAATATCAACAACAATATTGCCCGCGTGGCCCAAAAATCCAAAATACACATCCTCGAACGATCAATTCCAACATTGTGTGACAAAAGAAGAAACAGTTCTGACAAGGAATATCGGGTTTTCATTTTGCACAAAAGGTACTCGCCACGATTTGATAAATATGCTGTCAGAAAAATGGCGGAGCCGCCGGATGGAAAATTCGCGTGCGGGCGAACCGGGCCCGGTGAAGAACATACAAATTGTTCCATGTTGGGTCATTACGCACTAAGTCATTACCCCCCTCCCCCTCTAAAAAGACTATGTGTTCAACTTCAATTTAGCCATTCATTGCTCTTATTGTTCTTGTCGTCAAAGTGATAATGTCATCGTTAATAGTACAGTGTTCTTGGAGAAAAATGAATGGAAGTAAGACAGTAGTTGGGCAGGGCAGGTAATATACATAACAGTGCTTTTATTACCTGCCCCATTCACAATACACTCCTTGATGAGACTCATTAACGTAGTTTTCTTGATAGCCAATGTTTTCATTTGTCTCACAACTGTCCCACCCACCAAGTCTGCATACACTGAGCACACAGATAGCAAAAAATAACTTTCGTAATCACTCGCGAAAATCCCCGAGTCTTGCCGATACCACATGTGTATTGTCACAATAGATATATGTTTTGTTGATGTTGTTCTACGGCAATTTCTACGATAACTCAGAAGGCAACACGGAGGTGGATATTCATTAAATACGACTCTTAAATGAAACTTTACCCACTGAGTAACCTCAAATATACTTACCTAACCGTAAGTACAATTTGGCTGCACATATGTGTGGTAATAGACTTGTATTGGAACGGTAAATTGTTAGTTTACAAAGTCGCCCAGCCAGTAGTTTATATGGGATGCTTAAGCAAAAAGATACCGACCGCGTTGGTGGCGATTCCAACAGCATTCATCGCCCGAGGCAAGACCCTATAGTTATAGATATATTCACACCTAATGACAGGTAATAAAATTGGCAAAATGTGTGAGTGCTACCGTGCCTTTTGAAGTGTTTCTTTGTTTTGTCCTTGTTTTCGAGGGGTACATTTTGTGGACAGGTTTTACATTGCGAACAAATTGTTCACATAGCTGTTCTCGCGTCCAATTTGTAAAATGTTACTTGTAGATTGTCCTTTGTTCTTATCCTAACAAAATATGATGATAAAACAGAAGCAAAGAATCAAAGAAACATACAGATGTTGCGGTAGTTTGGTGGTAGCAGTTTTGTATCTTCTTTTGGTTTTAATTCATTTATTCAGGTCCTGATATTTTTACCATTTCAGGGATGTCATAGCTTAGGAGAATGCACAAAGACACTTTGCAGCTCTTGTGATGAAATAACCTCATTCCGAATTCAAAGGCACTAAAACATCTTTCATAATAGAACTTTTCCACCAAAAAGTTGGCTGTTCTTCCCCCAAAGCTTTCTCCAAAGTGAGACAGAGTCGAACCATATTTCTGCTACTTTAGGGCCAAAGGAGCAATAAAAAGTTCTCTGAACGACGACAGACGTACAAGGCCACTGTCGGAGTCATTTTTTCCATCACTTTGAGAAGTTCAAAGTATATATCTACCAGTTGATAAATCGAAGTTGAGGTGATCTCTTAACTACTTCGGTCACTTCCCCTCATCGTTAGTTTGGTTGGCGAGCCGCAAAGTGTTCCCAAAGCGAGAGGGGAAGTTAGAGAGACCATCGTCGGCGGACTCCCCGAAGACGGCACCCGAAGCCCCCGACAAGAAAAACCGTCAAAAAAGATCGTCGCGACGTCGTATATCATGTCTAAATTGCCTGGCAAATCCTACAGTGATTACCGAGAGGACTTAGTGCCGGTCCGTAATAGCTCTCCGCGCTACTTGCCGGCGACAGCGCGATCAGGAGGTTGAGTAAAAAATCGCTTGCCTCTCGACCCGCGTCTCTTAAGACCAGGCGTAGCCGTCACCCTGGGACGCGCGCGACTCTGGCCTTACCTCCCGACAGCACTGCTACCAACGCTCCGGCGTAATTTTCCCTTTCCTCTTAGGACGATTTGGAGATATTTCACCGACTATTAGGTGGTGGGAGTGATCGGTTACCAGAAGATGCCCTAGCCTTCGCCATAAATCAGCTGCCCGGGCTCTGACACTTGTCCGGACTTATTACTCCCACATGTCCGTACTTATCACTTTCAACACTCGTTCACTTTTACTGTACACATATCTATAATGACTTATAAAATACTAGTACAGAATAAACATCCTATTTTAGCATCCAAACATTAAAAATGACACTGGTTCTAATGCACATTGCCTAGTCTCATCATTGCATCCAATGTATATGTTAAAACAGACCTTCCTGTGTCCCACTCTTCGCCAAATCGACAGACTCCTTCGTCTAGAGAGCTCGCATAAATGAACTTTCATGTCTCTTTGGACATCGTTCTATACAAGACAGTTTATTTCAAAGTAATTTTCCGTCAAGACAAATGGGGAGTCTCAATAGTTTGTGAAGTTTCTGTCCCTAGATTGGCAATCCCACATACCCGCAGAGCACTCAAGACCGTACAAGGCAGTGGACGATTCGGCTTCTAATGCAATAATTAGTACAGATATTATTCTCGGCCATCACTTATATTAAACGTGGCAGTTATTTTTGTATAACCAGAAGATGGACAAAAGCTGTTTCTAAATGTTTTAAGTTTACCTGTTTGGGCGAATGGGAAAACACAGAGCACTGACTTTTAACGCTTACTGTCTAATTGTATCATACGATAGTTGAAATATAGAAAAAAACTATTTGCTGTCTGAGTTTCATCGCGTACTTAGGTACCATATAGGTATGAACTGAAATGATTAGGTTAGTCGTCGATATGGAATAGTAAAGAACGTAAATAATTCCAGTCATTGGCAAAAGGTACAACATTCTCTTAACAATTCTATGTATTTCGCTTCAGATTGTACGAAAAACAATTGTATCTGCACTGCTATCTTTAGATGATAGAGTCTATAACTTTTTATGCTCCAAACAAACTGTAATGACAACAAACGACTTCTTTTTTTGACTGGACAGTGCATCAAATAGGCAACACTGAGGTCCTAGTAGTCTGCATCTATATGCTGCAAAGCTACCAGATTCTTCCCTAAAACGTTTTTTTTTTTAGAAAAGAATAACATTTACCTTTAATTCCTTAATTCTCGCAAAGATCGGGGCAGGCTTGTTGACGCAAAGCGGACAAAAGTTAAAGTTTACGTCCATGCTCCATGGAGTGTGGTGGGAGGCATCGTGTACCAGTAGGCCGCACTGGTGGCAAAAGTACCGTTTGTTTAGGGGATTCCTCGTGTGCTTTCGTGGCACTGGGCTTGTCACAACTATCACGCTATAGGTGTAAGGACAGATATGTACCAGTCACGGTGTAGGAAGTAGGTTAGAATGAGCTTTTTCACCGGAATAGCTGAAGATTGACGATGAACCAAAACTGGTGAACTAAAATCATACATTTGAGTGAAAAGCAATCTTTCGTACGTTGATCAACGCATGATTTGATTAAGTGTTGTTTACTAGATTTGTATAAACAGTTATTTCATATTCTAGCACGACAAAAAGAATATTTCTAAAGTAGATATCCTCGATGTATGTTTTCATGACATGATTACAGTTATCTGCTGAAGACTTGCAATGGTCAATCGGACGATTCTAATGCAAACGATAATTTGAACATTCCGACGGTAAATGATATAACTATAATATCTCTCATCTTACTTTGTGGGATTTCTCAGCGGTTTCTAGCAAACAGCACAGGTTTTCTTTTTAATTGCTTGGCGCTATTTAGCGACGACGTGTTCACTGTAAGGGCAGAAGCACCGCTTGATAGCGTCAGAGGAAACGTACACTTGATGGTGGTAGTTTAGGTAGTAATTTAGACAAAACAGCTACACATCCGGACAAATAAGCACTTCTACATTGAAGAGTGTAGTTCACCGATACTCGAGGTACTATAACCACCGTGTTGAAGCAAACCTCGCTACTTGTTCAGTCCCAAGTGCGCTTGGTCAAGAACTCAAGAGCAAAATCGCCATGTGGACGATTCACAATTGCCTGGAAGTGCCGTCTTGGCGGTCATCAACGTTCTGACCCTTGCCTTTCCCGTGATTTTTAAGTGTTTCTCATTTACGGGTTGCTGTCAAAAGGTCTCGTTTTTAATGACGTATCTAGCAACCTCGGGTTTGGTCGTAACAAGTACAGGTCATCAATTTGACACCCTACGCTTTTGTAGAGGGTCGATTCTTTGACAAGAATGTCGTGCAAAGATGCGTACTAGAAACAACGCGACACGGTGTCTGCGAGGAGCGTACCAAATGCTAGAAACGGCTGCATGGTTATCTCAAACATTTTCGCAACATTAGGTAATGGCGGGGTCGCTTCCATTCTTGGGGTGGATGTGGAATTCTCCGACAGCCAATTTGTAACTTGGTCCGGGGGTTCTACACGATGTTTGTGTGATGATTTCTCGGCGGAGTGTCATCGCCGGGCAGCTACTGACCGACCACGCGGCGGTGGTAGTCAAACTCCGCTTGTTTGAGAAGTCCTTCCCGTATCCGCCCGCGTGTGTATCTTTCGGCGGAGGCCAGCGTCCTCGACGGTTTGGACGGTCTATGTGTACTTGGCTATCTGACAACAGGCATCAAACGAACACAATACTACAAACATTTAACATTAATATACTGAACTGTTGTTGGGGTTTAGGGAATGATTTTGCCAATGGGTAACAAGGAAAAACTCACGCTACTAAGATTTCAGTGGGACCAGTGAAAATTGTGGCAGTATTCTAGAGGGAGTATCGATGTAAACTGTCCCTCCCCCTCGCACTTCTGTCAATTTGAACTAGCGGCTTGTAGGGCCAGAGGTCCGGCCACAATTGGAACGAGAGGTGGTGAAACAATATTGACAAGGTTGCTTGGTATTCTCGTGGTAAGCTGTGTATTTACCTACCAATACCTTCGGGCGATTGTCCCGTATCCGTGTACCTCCCATTCAAGGTGTGTGGGCACATCATGAAATGGTGTAAAAAAAACCACGATAAACAGTCTTACGATTTTCTGACGAGCACTCGTAGAAAGAGAGATGTTGTTGTTCCTGTGTCCTTTTTTATAGTTGAAGGCTGGTGGGCTTGAGTGCAGCAGTGGTATTTGTGTGTTTGATGGCTCGCTATTGTCATCGCCTGGCTGCGCCTCCCCGCGCGTTGTCCAGACAATTCCAGAGACAAATCCCTACTCTTTACTAATCTATTCTTCACAGACTGACTGTCAATAACTATACGCAAGGATTCACACGTTTTGACTACCCTCCTCCCTTTATGTCTTTATTATGCAGACTTCAACAACAAGGAGCTTCGGCGCAAGGGTCTTCGAGCAGCTTCTCGGCGGACAGCGACTGCAGCACGGCCGGGTCGCCACCGCCGCCGGCCATGCCGTCCACACCACCCCGTACAGAGACCATCGTCCCACCGTCAAACTCACCACCCACCTCCACATGCAGTACGCCGAACATCTCTCCAACAACCAACATAGTAGAGACTTAAAAAAGAGCAAAGCTATCGTGGCATGTACAGAACCATCTCTTCTTCCTTAAGCTTCTATAAGAAGTACCCCCTATACCCCATTGTTCAAAGTAAGTTGGAGCAAATCCGCAAATCTTTTGTAGCATGTACAGATAGGATTAAGAATCAATGAAATTCTATTTACTGTAAATTGTAGGATTAATATAGGATAGGACGAATATTAGGATCGGATTGAGGTGACTCGGTCTAACTGAAAGTGGCTGAGTGTAAATATATACTACACATACCGTAAAAAGCTTTAAAACTTTTGCCAATTTATAGCTGTGAAATTATAATCCTTGTCTCGACATCGTCCGCTGTAGTCTCGTATATACGGAACATAGAATATGAAGTAATGCAGAAAGAAATATCTATATATACGTCCATACAGATACTTCTCTGGAACTATACATATATGTATATACATATATATAAAGGTTTGTGCCGACATAAAATGTGTGTTTTCCTCAAAAGCTTTCGTTACTTTTATGCCCCAGTGACTTTAACGAAGTGTCTGGTAGACGTACAATTTTCAGCCAGATTTTTACTTTGTTTTTGAGGAAACAGTGTCTATAATGCCAGATGTCAGTTTTAATAATATCGCCTTCTTTTTTAAGTCTAAGTCTGTTTCTTTTTGGACATATCGTTTTGCAATCAAATATGTCCTTTATACATAAACATATATATCTGTATGTATGAATATACGAAAGTGGTAGTTTTTTTCCTCGCCGCTTTCTGGACTGCATGTGAAGAAGGGGATTGATTTTTAAGAAGATGAAGAAAAACCTGAAGTGAAAAGAATCGGTGTTGTGTGCATGAGTGAGCTATCTAACTGGGTGGCTTTGCTAAGGGGGATTTTGGTGATGGTCATTTTCGTGTGCATTTGGGCGGGAGGGTTTTTAGCGGGGAATTGGGGACCTACCACAGAGATGTCCTACCCTCCTCATTATCTGTTTCCTAGTGTTCCTTTCTCTGCCTGAACTGTACAATATACACACACATTCACACTCCAACTGGGAAGGCTCCTCCAAAAATTACCATGTAAAAGCCCCAATCCCTCAAAATCGTTATCCCGTCATTTTAGCTTTTCCTACCCCTTTTGCTGAATAACACAAAAGCCCACGTCAATCACTCTCTACCCTTAATTGTTAACCACCACGCATAGTAAACCTTGTTTTTTCTGTTTTTATACGAGTTTATGTTTCACACTTTAAGACGAGTTAAGGGCTAGACAGAAGTGCAACGGAAATGGTTACAAATTGTAAACTACAACGTAGGAAAGACGACGCCTCTGGTGCTGAATGTCGGTTTGTGTAATTGGCCTGCAAAAATACCCCCTCCTTTCCGACCCGCCCTTACACAAGGAGAATTATCCCCAGTGCAGCGAGTCATAATGCCCGTTAGCACTTGAGTGGGCCCCGAGAAGAGAAGTTGACACCGGTCTTCAATGGGACGGGGGAATTTTCCGGGGGTTTGCGTTAAAGATTTTGACAGCAATATCCCCCCTACCAGACGTGTGGCCCTTGTTCCGGGGCCAGGACGTCTCGGGCTTCTCTCGGGTCCTGTACCCGAACTCAACTTTGAGGCAAACTGGCACCGTGGTGGCCACATCTCTACACTCACAAAGATCGTCTGATTGTAACAAAACTTGTCGGAGTGGCGACTGAAGTTACATCATTGCAGTCACACAACTAACGGCGCGACAACGGGACTCCGTCTGACTGAAAGGTTGGTTGACAGATATTATGCATGAGTTCTGTGTTAGCCTGTATTAGGAACAATGCAGCGGAGCTAGCAAAAATTGTGCATATCGACCAAGTCTCCTGGTCTAATGGATCCTCTGGCTGTGATCACTTAATCAGGCGTTCGCTCCTCCCAGTCGATCAGCACCCACGTCACGTGATCATGTCGATTTCTCCCCGCATGGCGGGAGTTCAATGCTCCAATATGGCAGCGTCGTCAGACGACAATTTGCCATCTGTCCAACTTCCCGCCATTCTGAGGAAAAAACATTCTCTTCAAACGTCAGAGTGTTCCTACGAAAAGTCCAAATCACCAACCTGAACAGAAGTGGTGCTTTAATTGTTTGGTTGCTATGGTTTTTGACAGAATGATAGTTATTTAGAGTTGACATAATTTCCCCAAAAACTCGTCCTTGAGTGAAACATCTGTCAGTCTACAGTAACTTCCAGTAACATTTGTTTACTTTCACACACAACATGACAGATTGACACAAAGGAAAAGTTTTAGGAAAAAAAGTTCGGTATGTTTTGTTCACGTTTTGAATCAGCACAAGTCCGTATGGTAGGATAGTTAGAAATGGGGTACTATATGCGTAGAATTTTAGGAAATAGTTCTTTTCTTTTTGAAGGTTCATCCGAGCAGATTGGTCATTGTATTTGTTGTCTATTTTCCAACAACGAGTATAGGCCACCCGGACGACACTAAGACTTTATAAACGCCCAAACATATTCACATTTTCTAACAAAACTTCGCTTCTCCATAACGAAGAAAATCTATTAACTACTACGAAGGATTGAAATAAAACTTCGTGCAACTTATGCTCTTTGGACGATGACAATATTTGAACTGTTTTTGAGACTGTTTGAGAGAAATGTATAGCATCAGCCGGCAGGTGGACAAGAAAACGAAATACGCCATTAAATTTTACCCAGCCGTGGAAAATGTAAAAAGTACAGACAATAACTCGTCGAACATATCTAGGGTTATTGTCGTGACTAGTGAAAAGTTGGCTCTAACCCGGTCCCTCTATGTAGAATTAGCGTTAATATCTTGGTCGTCTTGTGCTGTGTGAAAGGAGGCATTGATTGGTAAAACCCCTGCAAAGGGCCGTCCTCGTGAAACGGATCGGGGGACTGAACACACACTCTTCCCGCCGTATCCTCGCCCATCCGCCCGCCGAATCATCCCGCACAGGTGTTTAAACTACGCGGAGCTTTGATATCGAGAAAAGTCGTGCCCAAAGTTTGCTCTTTAGGTAAACCTTTTCGTCCAGCCGCCCATTGAAAGGGTACTGATACACCTCTTATACAGGGCTTCAAAAACACTTTCAAAGCGGCGCGGAGAAAAGAGACGTGGTGACATAGTTCTGGCGCTTATACTTTCCAGTGTGGTGGGAAGGCCAGCCGGCTCGGGATAGAAGGTGGGGTTTTCTCTTGGACGATCTAAGAGGGCATGATCCGTCCATGTAATTACTTGTTTGTCTTAAATGAGTGGGTGGAGTCGTGAAAAACACACGAACAATTAGGAGCTTCGAGAATAACATTATTAGCACCTTTTTGTGATGGGCTTAATCTTTGCACAACACGGGGCGTCATGTTAGTTTTAAAAGGTAAATTTCCTAGTCAATTTCGGCCACTTCCGTTGGAAATTGTAAACGAAAAAAAAGCTGTATCAAATGTGTGTTACTCCGAAGCTATTGCTTCGTGGAAATATACTTGTCAACGAAAAGCAACGAACCTATAATCTGCTCAACGAAATCTAATCTTTTGGAATGAACAAAATTCCTTTCTCCTGGAAAACAAAAGGGCACTGCATTTTTGAAGACGTAATACGGTAATGATACGAGGGAAAACCCGTTTTTCCTTCACAATTTTTCACACGTTTTAAATGGTTTCCTTAACCTTATTCATTGTCTAACTCAGCACTCTGGCAGTTACAAAAACCATTCTGTATTTCCATATCCTTTTTGCTGTTTATACTAACAAAAATTTACTAAAAGGCGTATTATTTATCAATTCAATCCACTCAGCTAAAGTCTAATAACACGAAACTGCAAGGACGTAGTGACTTTAAATGTTGTGAGCTAGTTCATAGACAAAACAAAATGAAAATGATACCAGAAGCGGTGTCGTCGTTCCATTTTAAGAGCTTTGTTTACGCACATGAAGATTGTAGGTCACAACGAGAGGTTGCCACATGTCATAAATGCTATCGGTGTGTTTGACATTGAAGTAGAGACGTGTGTATGAATGTTATACAAGCTCAAATAGTTCATATGGCACGGTGGCTATGCATATTGAAGTGTGGGAAATAATAAGAATAACTTCTAAAATTGTAAAGTGTGAATAACTTTAAAATATTACAATGCTTGCTTACAATAAGTAAGTATATCTGTCAATATTTCCCTTTTTCACACGTCACGAGTTGTCTATTTATCTTTTTATCAAACGTAGTTGTCTCAAGTTTGAGATGTACTGTCGTTCTGAATGTCCCAGTCCTTTGGAAGGGACGTAAAGTCGATTGTCCAGTGTACGAACAAGTTGAATGAGAGGGGCTAGCAACCCCTCCCCGTTAAGTAGACCTTACACAACAAACCACGCTGCCTCGTTCACAATGAGACACTGCGCTTCAATGTCCCATTTTAAAGATATTACTATAATAACGATTGAATTGAAAACAGAGATATCTGCCGAAATGTTACAGTCCCGCACAAAATATTATGTCTTTATGTTATTTAGAAGAATCAATATTATACAGAGTACTTTGAGTGGTGGAAACATGGAAATATAACAAAGAACTTAGTAACAGATCGGTGTTAAGACTGTATGAAATAAATTCATAGACGGAACTACGCAATGTTGTTATGTCTCTTGGTAAAGGTTACTGACAGAAACCACTTGAGACTATTTTGAAAATCGACGATTCATGTGAAAGTTGGAAGAAATACGAATAGCAAAATGAGTTGTCCATTATTTTTTCAGATGTAGCTTTTATGGAATATGAAAGTACTGTACAAAATCTTAGTTGTAATATATATATTTACAGTCTTTTTACACCGCTGCTAGAAAACTTTTACCACAAAGACCATGAAGTGAGTTTCGACAACCAAACAGTGTTTTTAAACATCACTGGCCACAAGCATTGTGAGTAAAGACGTCATGCTTTGTCACACACTGCCAAACAAAACGGGACAAAGCAAAGGCGTCTTATGGCAACTAGACCCCGCCGGCTTAGCTAAGCTATGACGCCGGCTACTGGTTCTTTAGTTACCAGTTTTTGTTTAAGAACATGCCTGCTTTAAGCCACTGTTTCCAAGAACTTGAAGAAGGTTTCGTGTTTTCATTCAGGGTTTGTTAAAGTTACAAAAAAGTTTGCAACACTTACAATCCACGCATGCATACACATCATATGTTGCTCTTAAGTCTAACATCGCTACATGCATTGGACAAATGAAATGTGCATTCTGGAACGTAATTGATTTAATCGTCATTTAGCACGGTTTTCGTTTCAATGAGTTGTCATTCTCCGAACCAAAACAAATCTATAAATGGCAAACCGTAACAAAGACGGCTAACCATATGTGCGTGTACATTCTCGCTAAAATCGTTACCATTGAAATTTGGACGTGCTAAAAGCAGAGAAGTTCGTTATTTTCTACTCATTAAAATAAGAAATGGAGACGCAAGCTCGGGAAATGTCTTTAGTACTCAACTATAGAGAAACTCTCACGTCTGTTAATTGTTGTTACTCCCATTCTTTGTTAAACAGGGTCCGTTAAACGGTTGGTAATGGCCTGATGTAATCACTTACCAGAAAAGAAACTAAAACAACCTGTCGTAATGAGTATCGTACGACAAAGGTGCCATCTGTGTGTGGCAAAAAAATAAAGGAAAGAAATCTCATAATTAACTCTCTACGACAACCATGAATTGTGCGAAGTGCCTGTCCAATCCCTACGCTTTTAAATGGGGTACTCATTGGCATTCAAATGGTTAACAAATTTGTTGCCGATTTCTAATGGCAGTGACGGATAGTTAGAATCTTGGTAAGTATGTAGATGTGCTGAAATTAACGAATGCCAAGTTCCATTTACGCGCTTCTGACAAGTACGTGCACAAACGAGGGTTTATATAAGAGTGTTCTTAACACTTCATCCATTCGACGGTTGGTAAAAGGAAATCTATGAGGCGCAGGCTTTTCCCACAAATTGCAGCGATCAATTTGTCCTGTCCCCTTTGTTAGGTCCAAGAGTAACAACTCGCTCATAGAATGCAGGCTTAACAGTCTCTAACGAGCTCCTCTACTAACAGCCAGCGACCCAAGGTTATACCGAACGATTGGAAGTACTTTTAGCGGGTTGAATACGGAGTGATTAGAGACTTTGTGAGTTCGCTGTTCGCAAGTAATAAGCACTCCAACAGTATTTAAGCTGTCGTTTTGTCATTTTCT
>LZCU01017553.1:8271-20007 GCA_001663935.1 Asymmetron lucayanum | reverse complement strand
GTTCTGTAGTGGACCTTTCTGTCGAAATTACACACGCGAACCGGTAGCCATAGAAATGGGTACGAGCTTCAACTTTGGAGGGCTGACACGAACATAATCGTAGTACAATGGACTAACATTAGCTAAGATTGCTGTAATAGCCCATACACATACCTTGATGGATTGGCATACATGCGGTGATTTCCGTAATGTAACGTAAGCGCATTTTAATCGCCCAATCCCCCATAGCCTTGTACACATGACCAATTCATCAAAAGGTGTAATGGGTTGGATCCGCGACGCTCTGGAATAAATACAGCCATTCAGTGTGCTTGGAAATGATTCTAGTTTGCTTTAAAAGTACTTAATTAACAGAAAATATCGAGCATTTTGCAAGATGGATACCGTATAAAATGGTACTGCAAGTGAGGTTCAACAGCTGAAAGTTTCTGCAATCGCAGCTGGTTCTAGTAGCTGCTAAACAACAAAAGGCTGGGATGGTGTCGTGTATGGTGGCAGACAAAGAGAGCCATGAAGGATGATGCCAAAACTCAGTCAAAATGTAGTCACCTGGTAAAGCAGTGTTGAATTTCATTGCATACTGTTAAACTTTGTATGCGTATGTTGCAAAGTACCTCCGTTGTCTAAATGTATCTTTTTACTTATAGAAAGCTTTAGTTAGTACTACTCATTATCTGCGTCTTCCTTTTCATCCAGACTGTAGAGAAAATCGGTGCACAGTTCTAACTTCTCTGACCAGGTTGTATGGACAAGCCGACCATATGGCGCGCTCTCGCACTGGGAAATCCGATAGAAAGCTTGGCTGGCTACAACCGAATTTATTTCTCTGGTTCAGAGTTCAAAAATAATGACAAATTCATGACAAGGCATATAATTCGTGCATGCAAAATGAATGAGCTTCCCCGACCCCGTCAAGAAACTGCACAAAACCCGAAAGGGAGGCTCTCTATGCACAAAGCTGGTGACAAAACCCTGCCAGAAAAAAGGTCCAGCGCAAGGGCGTCATGTTTCTGTTCACATTTTTGCCGCTTGAATGTTGGTAACGTGGAGGAAGAAAATGTGACAGCCGGCTCGTTATGCCTGACGGGACCATACAAATCAGTAGTCCGGAAAATGACGGGGGGACACAGTCAGAATTTGCTTGTAGCAGCGATCGTGGGAAAATGAAGTGGCGGGGTTAATGTGAGGCTAACGGTTATTTACCCCCGTGTTGCCGCACGCCGTACTTACCTTTGTGCGGGGTCTGGCCGCCATTTGTACCACCCGGTGGTGGACCATGGGCTCCTTTCTTTAGAATGTTGTCCCAGAAAACAGCAGTATGTGGACAAAACAGGCCAAGAGGTGAGTTTTCCTCCCAGTACAGATGGATAGTGGTAGAAAATGGTGACCGCCGTTCTGACCAAAGGAATGCACCCATACAACATGGCATGCGGTGCGGAACATGCTTAATCGACACGAAAGTTTTCATTGAATTTGAATTGCCACTTTTCGAATGGTCAGCTTTACGGCTGACCTCGCATGACAGGCCGGGGGTTTCTCCATCCTGGTCCACAAAGCCAAGAACATCCCATCTCTAAGTCCCTTTTTGATCGTCCTATGACAATAACAATATGCGGAGACCCAACGTTCACTTCCCAGCCGTCAGACCCACGGCATTGTCCGCCGTCCTGGCTCCCGGGGCACGGCGAGAAATTAGGCAGCTCATTCATAAGAAATCTGAACGATTATCGAGCTGGAAACCATTAATCATTTTTAATCTCAGAACTCGACAGGAACTTTGGAAGCCGGAGGGGACGAGGTAACAACCGAAATACATGCCGGCAAAAGTGACTCACCGCCGCCGAAAGGCAAACGTCAATCCACGCCACTTCTTACATACCCCGGCAAGAATAATATACTCATTTGACGAGATCACTGTAAAATTCAAAGCAACACTTGGATGGAATCCGTCATATCGACAACTTCAACTTCTAGCTGACTTTTCCACCCGTACAGGCCATACGGCCATTGGGAGGAGCTGGATTAGGCCCATCAGGGGCCCATTCATATGCGGTCGTCGACAACTCAATGACCCCATAATTGCTTGTTAATAAGGTATAGGAGAAATGTGGTCTCAGACAATATCCACTTTACAGCTACCATTATTGTTTGTCGAGTGTGGGAACCTGACGTTATGGGGCCCCAAACTGTCGTGTTGAAAGGAGGACAGCGTTGTGTTGAGGAGAGTACGGAGACTTGCACAGACTGCACAGTGCAGTAGTAACAGGAGTTTATGGTATACATTACAAAGCAAACAGCAAGCGCTGGTCTCGCGACCACCTCTGAATTAGACTGAACACACAAGACCAAACTTCTCGGCGTTATATCAAAGCCGTCTTCTGTCTATTATTTATAAATTTAGATACATGTTACTTTATACATGTTGACAACCAGCCTGCAGGAAAACCAAAGTTGTTATGTGGGGTGGGGGGCGCAAGCACTGACTCTACATAATTCCATAATTGACTGAGCCGCTTAAAAATGTTACTGAAAAGAGTAGAAAGTGAGACGAGGATTTTGCACAACAGGTGCCTTCTCTGAAAGAGTGTGACTCGGACCCAAGAAAAGATATTGCCCATTCATACAACTAATCAAATATCAATATTGAAACTACCCAGTGTTAAAGTAACGGAACAAACTATATCATTGTACTCGGCAATGTGTACACATGTCACAAGATGAAAAAAAGGGAACCATTTCATATAGCCATCTGTTCTCTAACTACCTCTAATGCATAGACCCTTAAGAAAGAAATTTGTCCAGTGGATCCAAAAAGGCGGAATACTTGACATAATGGCCAACCGTACAATGCGGGGTACTTTCTTACACCACACATGTAGTCAAAACGGGGGCGAGTGTTATCTAACAAAACTTTTAAGTCAAGTGGACGTCATATAGCAGTAGCCTTGATTCCAATCAGTCAGTACTGTTTCATTGTTCTCCTGCGAACTTCCCTTGATTAGCCACCACTACGACATTGGCGCTTCCCCATCTACTAGTGATAAGCATCTAGTTTATTTTTTCGCCAATATAGTTGTTAAAACTCACCATGATTTATTGGCTGTCGGTTTAAAAATCTGCCTAACGAAACACATGTAAAGAAAGGTCTAACTAAGAATACCTTTTCACCTAACATCATTATTATACTTAATAAAGGGAAATGTTTGTTATCTGAATAACCATGCGTCGACATCATTTATTTCCATACATAAAATTTTTCTTGCTTTAAATTTTAGCAATTCTGATGGATTAGAAGGGCTTTGTGGACCTTCGAGCGGCCCGCAAGAGAACCGGCTGCTTCCCAGAGCAGTTGGGCACCTCTATCTCCCCAATCCTGGAGGCGAAGCGAGCCGTAATTACTGCACAGCTCGACTGAAAACGATATTAACCCCGTAGTCAAGAGACCGTTTACCTGTGTTATCATTGCTTCGCACGAATTCAGACCCGGCGAAATTAAAATAATAACTACATATCGCTGCGAGCGAAATTTGATGGAGACTATATATTGTGTCAATGGGCAAAGTCAATTATTGCACGCCCAGCGACCCACAATGATGAAAATATATCTATCACCATCACCTGCCAAACAGTGTAATTAAACTTGTGTAGTCATTCCTAACCACAGTAATAGGCCGATATTGTATTACACTATATCGTTATTGAATTGTAAAGAACGTTTAAATGACAATGATATCGCTTGGGACTCGGCGATTGAGCACCTTTAATGGTGTGTTACATTTGATATGCTCCGAACTATTAATTTTGGGGAAATTATTTCCCCAACCAGGGCCTGGGTACGTGTGGAGCTCAATTGAGGGGTACGCTCCAGAAATAATATATTGTTGATGAAGGCAATTGAAGCAAGTCTCTCCGGAGGACCAACAGTGCGGTGTGGGGAAGCACAGCGGCGGGAGGGTGCACGGGGGATCGCGCCAATACTCAACTCACAGGCACTGCACATCCCTGCTCTAGCATTTGGGATCAAGACAAAACCTTCAACATTTTACGTTCTGAGACCATTGGAACTGTGACGGCATGACACGTTGACAGGCGAACGTGAAAACTGTTTGTATGTTTATACAACACTGATTTGTTGACGCAGGCAATTACGTTACACAAACAGTCGGCCTTGCTAACATGTCGTAAAACTGTACTACGTAGTGGAGGTAAAGCTGCGACTTTTCAAACAACATTTCCTTTTGAAAACCAATGGGAGAGCTGGAGCTGGGTGATGAAATTTGGATAACTACGATCAGATTCAGTGATTTCAGTATACCTAGCCGATGTGTTTAGGAGTAAACAGTAGAAAGCAATTGAAAATTACCTACAGTTTACGTACACAAGCTTGGTTTTAGGACAGAGCACGGCCACATACAGCCCAACAATAGACAGGAGTTTAAAAATCGGCCAGTTCATGGTCTTATTTGAATCCAAAATACACGAATCTGTTTGGCAGCACGGATTATTTCAACCACATGAAGATGTTAGTTTTTATATAGACTGTGATGTGTGCGTTTCGGTTGCGTTTCATCTCAACATTACTGGGGCTTGTTACATGTTGGGGATATCTTATGTTGTTTTACTGTTGTAATTTCTATTTCAATTTTTTCAATAGAATTTTAATCAAGTTTCAAGAGATTACAGATCTAAGGGTAATGCGTTTTTCCGAACAATCAATGGAAGGAGTTATCTCACTAAGTCTGGATCCAACGTATCCGCGCCAAACCAACCTGCGGCGGCGCCTCGCCCCGATGCCGAGAAAGTATTCAATAGCAAGGCGGTCCCCAACTCTACTACAGTTTCAATGTTGTCACTCTTTTCAATGGTTTCTTGGCAAGCATGTAGCGATCTGAACTGCTAAAGAATATGGCAAACATGCATACAAAGGATGTATGTTTTTAAAGATGACTTTCACCTCACAAATATCAAATTAACACCTCTATGCCAATATCCACATTGCGGAAACGTAGTATTTCTGTCGCTGTTTCGCTCACATGATTTATACATTTATTAGTCAGGACGTTTTAGTCATTCGGGTAGGAAGTGTTCCTGTTGTGGTCTGCGAAACGGTTAGATATGCGTCATGGCCCTTGAGAAAGAAAGAAGCCACACAACAGCGTGATAAACACATGCCGTGTCGCCCCTGGAGAATATCATGACACCACGCCACAAAATCACACCGACAGACAAAGGCGGGAAAGGGCCAGGAACAATGCTGTCATTAACAGCTTTTTGGTAGATTGTCTAAACAAGAGATTGTTATATACAATTACGACAGCCTTTTCTTCGCACCTACTTCAAGATGTGTAAATAGCTTAGACAAACGTTTATCCTTGTTGTCGTGTAATTTACCTAAGAATCGTAATCGGATTTTAACAGGTCTACTCCTGGTGTCTTACTGCCCCAAAAACAAGCACAACGTTCAGTGATGTTCTTCTTAAAACGTTGATCTCTTAAAAACACGAGAGATTTAATAACAAGTTATTTAAGGGTGCGAAAGGAAACTGTCTGACCCAAATCTAGAGCCGAAAAGCTTCTGATTAAAACAATGCTGCTCATATGGGACCGCGGTTGTTTCCTATGGGAGTGTTATATGGATCTAGGGACTGACGTGGGTAATATGCTATCAATAATAACTCGACAGGATGAAATATTATACATTGACATATTGGAGGCTCAAAGCAATTATTCAAAAGCCGGCATGTATTTGAGCATCAGCATATCAGGAAACTCTTTAATGATGAAGGGTTAAGTGTACATTTATATGCCGCATTAGAGTCCTGTTTTACACGGTGTACATAAACGATTGAGGGATAAATGACATTTTGTGGCATGTGAGCCAAAGAAAATATCCTGTCGTCGACAGAAAAGTATCAGTGTGCAAGTTCCTTCCTATAACGGGACAGAGAGCGCACTTTCAGATGATAGAAGACAACAAGAACGCACGATAACATTGCACACCATTTATAGGAGGGATGCGCATTATATTAGCTCTGTCAACAAGAATTTGTACAGATTAATTTCAGACAATCTGGGGGAATTCTGGACGCTTTGTGACAAACATCGTTGTCCTTGGATTGATGGGGTCTTTATACGGTGTTGCTTTCACGACACAGCGGGTGTTACAGGCTTTTTGACGGCTGACCCCTTAGCTGGAACCGGGGGGCATCTTCGATTCAGCTGTCGGGGCCAAACAGTATCTCCTTCTATTCTTATACGTCCGCATTTCCCAAAAATAAATATAACATCTCATAATATTCCAGTACATATATTTTCGCAGAAGCTATTTCAATTGTACGGCAACGATAAAGCTGCTACGTCGTCTGAACAAAAGGTGAGATATCCAACATAATATACAATTGAAAAATACGCACATTTACTCAATAACACATAGTATACCTTCCGTCCATTCAGTGCACATACTTGAAAGGATGTCGGTGAGTTCTTAGTGCCCATTTGGGGGCATTTTCCGTTATAATATGTTTGCAAGTCCGTCAGCCAGGCCAGAGGCCTTGTTGTCCATTCAAGTCATGACACAACTTACGCACAAGTATGTATAAACTTTGCACTTACACAGTCCATGTACAATGTTTTTTCTCTCTCTCACTCCCATCTTTACGATGAGTGGATGAAGCCAGCGTAGGTGTGTGAAGGGTAATAGGTGTAGGGACCGATCTGGCAGGCCTGTACGGGCAGTCCCGGTCTGTGGAACGGCGATGCCGCCGCGTAAAACGGTGAGGGGAAGGTCATGCCCAGGGCTGGTGGTAGCATGGGCTTGGCGGCCATCTTGAGTTTCTCGAGCTCCGCTTCCTGCAGACGTTTCGCCTTGGCTCGGCGGTTTTGGAACCAAATTTTCACCTGTGTTTCCGTCAGGTTTAGAGAGGCTGAGAACTCGGCCCGCTCGGCTATGGACAGGTACTGCTTCTGACGGAACTTTCTCTCCAGCGCTAGCAACTGTTGTGTGGTGAAGGGCGTTCTTGGCTTCCTATTTGTCTTGTGTTTCCTAAGGGTGCACTTATTCGGTGTCGGGAGTCTATCTCCTGGAACAAAGCAACATCAACTAAAGTCACCAGTCCCTACATGTCGTAGTACATGATTAGTAGTGTGAAAGTTGCGCTACCAACATTAACCACAACATAAGTACAGCCATACATATGCGTAATATAATTCAATGTTTTCTGAAAAATCGCCCTACGTGTATACCACTCATGACCACCGCTGTCATATGTACGGATTTCTAACAGCATTGCATTTGTCACTAATTGTCAGCTGTTTTGTGCCACAAAGGCAGGAATGTATCAGAACCTCTCATCTCAAATGAAGTACGGAACGGTGACTGCACCATACAGTGTAACTTGTTACGAGAAGCCGGCACAACAATGACGTATTATGTTTCCAAGACTTTTCGTGTACATTATGTATCATGTGTCTGGAGTAATAACAGACGAGAGGAATTTGGCGGTGAAAACTTTTCTAACCTACTGCATTCCATCATCACAAGCTTCCAAAATCCGTCAATGCTCTTGTACGTATTTTACAATTTTCCTTCATGGATATGGTCTGACTTTGGCGTAGTGTTTGTTGCAGCTGGTTGTTTAAAAGCCATTTGCAAGTATCAAAAGAAAGTGCAGATTCATCTAACTCTTAAACAGACTGTGTTCAAGTTAGCTCGGTGTCGTAAAGGTATTTCGGACAGTATAATTCACTTATGCTCTTACCATATGTGCACATTGGCACACCGTAAAAAGGACACTTACTGGGCGGTGGTGAGTAACGTGAAGACTGAAGCCATGGGAACCTGGCAGCGGCGAAGCCTGTGGGGTCATGTCCTTTCTCCGCGGCAGCAGTTTCTGAAGAGCAAGGTTTGCTAAGAATCCCCTCGACGCTGAAGTCCGACGGTCGGGAAGGAGGTGCAGGGGCAGTGGGCGCCGTGGCCTGCGGGGAGGAAGGCGACTGGGGCCCGGGAGGTTGGAGAGGTGACCCGCAGTCGGTCTGGTTCTGCTCCGTTTCCTTAGGCTTATCAGCCATCAGGGAGGCTACGCTGAACGGCAGCTTCTCGGTGCTGGTTGGACTGCTCACCGAGGACGGCGCTGAAGTCGTGGGCTTGCTGAAGGCCGAGTTGCTGCTCGTTGGTAGCGTCGATTGAGCCATTACGACAATTACAGCTCCGTGTGCACCCCGTGTTTTGTGTTTGCTGGGGTGAAAAATAGAAGTGTAGTTTGGAACAGAAGGCTACAATTTTGGAGAGCCCACAAGTAACGCCTTCAAGTTTTACCCGCAAACCTCATGTCAATTCTGCAGCCCAATCATCTGATCATCGCGCAGTGACGTAGACGACACGAGCCAGCTAATTGGTGGAGGGATGGAGTTGGTCATAAATAATAAATTTGTCTCTGCTAATCTGGCCTCTTGCTGTGGCATTTATTGCGAAGAGTGGGGATAATCTTGTAAACAATTCCGGTGATTGGCCAATCCGCAAAACGCAATTATGCGCGACACAAGCGATGTGCAGACACCTACGTACTTTGTGGTAAACTCTTCTCTTTAATACGTTATGATGGTAAGGTAAACACTACCACGTAGTTGGTACATGATAATTTTCTCCTCTGTACAAACTCATCTCGGTCTCTTCATGTTTATAAAAGACGTCTTTTTGCGAATGTCTTTCTCCCTAAAGAGCGATTAATTACCTTGTGACCTAGCCAGCACTAATTGTGAGGATAAACAATCTGCCATGATTTGTCCGATATTTCAATGGGCAGACAAGTTGTGTTGTTCTTAGGCGCCACCAACGGTACGATCAAAGGGCCCACAACCACTCGGAATATGCAACAGTTACCCCTAGGAGGAATGCGCCTCCACCCTATCGCCTCGGGATACCAAATGTCCCAATATAAAATACGGAAAAGATCTGGACATAGAGTCTCCATTCTGACTGGGATCTGCAAGCATTGCGTTTGGGGGACTGAGTTGTGCGATCGTCGGGGCACTCGGAGTTAATCAGGAGATGTGAGAAGACATATCGCCCAGTTGTGAGGAGTGGTCTCAATTGAAATGAGCCCACATTGAAAAGACTAAGACTAAGACCAGTAATCATGGACGGTTGGATAATTATTGGTCAACACAATAGGTTGTGCTTTAGAGGCATTTCCACATCAATCAGACAAATGACTCCGAAATGAGGTGATAATAGATGGGAGGACATCAATATTTGTCGACTCGCTTTGTCTTTTTGTGTGAATGACACTCAACTACAACAACTGAGGAGAAAAAAGTTCATAATAAGGGATCATTTACGAAATAAGTGTTTTATGGGACCTAGGTGACTTGTATGGCTTCACACCATCAGGACTACCCCATCTGTTCGTACACAGTCTCCCCAAATTGTGAGACGCATTCTTGACAGATTTTCACTTCCGCTGGCTACAAGAAGCTGTACATTTTTGTTTCCCCTCTTAACGCATGAGGGTATATCCTTGCCGCGTATGATCGTAACCCGTGATATATCTCATTTCACTGCAATTAGCGGAATCGTGTATGGTTTTAAATATATGTAGGGGGGACAGAAAGGGGACACTGTCACGGTACGCGCGCACATTTCTCTGTCACGAAAGCAGTCTAGCATCCCGCTGTGCACTTCCGCAAAATTCGCCCCCAAAGAAAGTCGTACAATTTCTCGCTAGATTTACTCCAGACGCCGATGTTGACGAACTATAAATTTCTACACATGGTGACAAACTAGCTGTTATTTCTCTGGTTACGTTGTTTCATGGAGAATTCGTGTTAGGTATCTTGAACGAATAACAAGGTATTGATACACCTAATCACCAAGCTTCAATAGCGTCGTGAACAATGGTCGGTGAAAATAGATTGGCAATAGAGGAGGAATAGAAATGGAGTCATTATCGACAACGCTCGCGACAACAGGGGTGTGCCGGTTTACACGACACACGTGGCCATTAACACTTGTATTTGTTTGTTTACAAATGGCGAGGATAAACCCACGGAGTATGTTTCAGGTTTGTATGTACTACATGTAGTATGTTCACTTCACCGGCACTTATTTCGACTCCATCTCGGGGGAAAAGCCAGTTGGTCTCCGAGAGAATATCACTTGTTGAGGGATGGCCGTGTGACCGACATAAATACAGACCATATGTCACTCGGCGCAGACAGCCTCACTACCAGAGGATCAAGAAAACCAATTAGAGAAAGCCAGCAAAATAATTCCCGACGAATTCTTGAGCTCCCCGATAACGGAAAAAGCCCTTGCGCTCCTTTAGACCGGGCAATCAAGAAAGAAGCGGCACCCCAGGAAGCAAGCCTTGCAGCGGCGAAATTCGTAAAGGAAAATGTGTGTTTATTTAGCTCCAAGACCGTCCCAGAAGGAGCCGCAATTTGCTACCTGTCAGTCATATGATCATTGAGAGCAGATGACAAAAATTATGACCTTTTCTTTCCCTCCCATCCTGTGTCGTGTTAGGACGTGTTCCGTTGACTTGATGAAAGACGCTGGTTGTACTACGACACAAACAATTAAAGTAGTACATCCGTGGTACCAAACGTTGAGATATCTGATCCAGGATTAAAAACATAACCCATCCAAATATGGTCAGGCAAGCATTTACCACTACCTGCAATTTGTCACAAACGACTGGCGAGACTTCTGAAATCTTCGCCTGTGTTACCATCGCAGACTAACCAAAACATATATTCCTATCCTACGCTACATATTCTTTCAAGTGGTTAGTTACGTCAAACTCAAAACAAGCTAGGTATTTGATACAAAAACACACATGTATTCTTTTTTTGTGAAACTTTTGTGGACAAAGTAAAAAGCGACAGTGGTGGAATTGAAAAAATAACACCCCTGTCCGACCAAGATCATCCGACTGTGTCCTACACACGCCAGAAGAACACTTTCTCCGCTGTCTTCAGTTCGCTTCCATAAAACATTTCGGTGTCCGCCAGTTCTTGAAATGCAGCGTGCTTTTCAGAATCACTGAGTCATTACCCAACAATTACTTTGTTTATTATTTCCCGGACCGTAACGCACCCTGATTTCATTGAAGTCTTTCTAGCCTTTCTTGCCTCCTACTTTTGTGGTAAACTCTTAACCCCTTGTTGCATCCACCCCTGTAAGAAAGACTTTTGTGAATGGGTACGTAACTAGCGGTGGAAACCTTTGAAAGAGTTGGTATATCCTCACCTAAATTCGTTTTCGTTGTATTTGGAAATGGATGGAATGTTGGAGTGCACAAAGTGTCAAAACCAACAAAGGAAGAGATGACACCGCATAGACCTAGGTCTGTCTTTTGTAGATGGATTGGTCATGTATCGTTAGAAAAGAAGGGTACACTGACCACGGAAGTGTACATAACAAACGGAACTGTCCAAATCTGTAAACTGGGCATGGTTTACAATACCAATGAGAACCTGGGCCGGTATCGTAGAAGGAGGATGCAAGACGAAAATAAAATAGGAAACTGTTGTCTTTGATTGTCGCGAGTTGAAGGAAAGCAGAGATATCACGCGAAACATTTTCAAGGTATTGATCATTAACTATAGAAAGTGGCTTTCTGGTCACTAAACTATTTCTTCAGCCATTTACTGGCGTCCTTGTGCTGTCATGGTTGCGAGTGAGTGAGTGAGTGCGTGAGTGAGTGAGTGAGTCAGTGAGTGAGTGAGTGAGTGAGT